>LPNX010792065.1:445335-563721 GCA_001517045.1 Pseudotsuga menziesii | reverse complement strand
TGTTCAGCTAGTTGTGAGGCAGTATGGCTGCGGAAGCTACTGTCTGATATATTTGATCTCCAGTTGGATGCTACTTGTATACATTGTGACAACCAGAGTCGCATGAAGTTGTCAGAGAATCCAGTGTTCCATGACAAGTCGAAGCATATCGAGATCAAGTATCACTATATCAGGGATATGGTGCAGAGAGGAGCAGTGAAGCTCCAGTATGTTGCAACGGAGGACCAAATAGCTGATGTATTGACGAAGCCATTGGCTAGGTTGAAGTTCAAGTACTTCAAGGAGAGACTTGGTGTTCTCCAGATCAAGGTTCCCTCCAAGAGAAAGTGATGAGACCCATAGCCATTCTAACATGGTGAGAGGATTGGTTCCTTCCATGGTCAGATATAAGGGTTGAGCCATTCTGTCATGGTGATAGGGTTGCTCCCTTCCATGACAGATATGAGTGATGGCCATTCTGTCGAGTAGGACAGATGTAAGGGCAATTGTCATTCTAGGAATGGAGGCACCTGGTCAGTTGCCAGGATCACTCAGTGTAGGACTGAGTAGCCATTCTGATGTGATAGAGGGATGCGTTCCCACTTGATCAGATGTAAGGGCTGAACCATTCTGTCATGGCTAAAGGATTAAGTTCCTTCCATGTCAGATGTGAGTGTTGGCCATTCCGACTAGCAGGTCAGATGTAAGGGCAACTGCCATTCTCTAGGAGAACGGAGGCACCTGGTCAGTTACCAGGTAGCTCAGTCGAGGACTGGGGGCCATTCTGATATGACTGCTGGGATGTGTTCTTGTAGGATCAGATGTGAGTGCAAACCCTTCCATCACTGTGAGCAGGATGTGTTCCCACCTGGATGGATGTAAGTGCAGAGCCTTTCTGGAGCGACTGAGGGATGTGTTCCCACGTGCTCAGATGTAAGTGCTAAAATCTCTCATCACTGTGAGTAGGATGTGTTCCATCCTAGATGGGAGTCTTTCATCATTGTGAGCAGGATGTGTTCCAGCCTGGATGAAAGTGGGAAAATATTCCATCACTGTGAGTAGGATGTGTTCCAGCCTGGATGGGAGTCTTCCATCACTGTGATAGGATGTGTTCCTGTATGGATGGATGTGCCTTTCTGACGAGTAGGTCAGATGTAAGTGTTGAGCCTTTTCCCAGATGTTAGTGATGTGATGTCCTATCATGCTGGTGAATGTGAGTGCTGGGCCTTTCTGATGTGACTATAGGATTGGTTCCTATATGATCAGATATAAGTGTTGGGCGTGCCTTTATGATGAGTAGGTCAGATGCAAGTGCTGGGCGAAGACCTACATGATGGGTAGGCCTACAACCAGCATGAAAAAGGGTTGGCTCTGTAGAACTTCCTATGACAAGAAGAATCATGAGATAGCACCAGTGATGATCCAGATCCAGTGATGATAGCCAGTGATGATCCAGATCGAGAGATGATCCAGATCCAGTCTAGTGATTTTGATCCAGATCGAGAGATGATCCAGATCTAGTCTAGTGATGTTGATCCAGATCGAGAGATGATCTAGATCCAGACCAGTGATGTTGATCCAGATCAAGAGATGATCCAGATCCAGTGATGATGTTCCATGATGATGCAGATCGAGAGATGATCCAGATCCAGTGAAGTTGACTTGATGATGAAGATGACTTGAAGACTCAAAAGACTCAAGATGCAGATGACGAGATGATCCAGTTGATACAAAGAAGAAGACCAGTGCTGAAAATTGTGTCGAAAGAATACCTTCCTAGTTAAGAGGGAGTGTTGATGTATTTGTAACTTCGTAATGTATTCATCTATGTATCTTATGTATTGTAACCCGATGTTTATTCCGGGATGTTTCTATTATGTATTTGAGTCATGTTGTCATGCCCCGATGTTCCGATCGGGAGGATCAATAATGTAAACAAGTCATGTCAATTCATTGTTAAAGTCCCCACATTTTCGGGGCACTAGGGTTATTATACACTCATAGAGATGTAGGCTCTAGTAAGTAATTGTTAAGTTGGGCCAACATGATTGAGTGCACTTCAAGTGAACGGAAGAATATAAATAGAGAGTGAGAGTCTCTCTATTTATCACTTGTACATCACATCATTCACTCACTCAAGTGTGGCGCATTAGTGAGGAAGGAAATACACTGGGACTAGACAGAAGAAGAAGACTACTGCTTTGGGGCTTTTACTGTTTTGGTGCGGATTCTATCTCTGAGGAAGTTGCGGGGTTTTCTCCTTTATGGTTTCCCCAAGGAAAACTCTTTGTGTCTCTTGTCTCTTGTGATGTGCTTGTGTTTAATTGTTGTACTTTTTATTCTCTCAGTAAAGATACTAACATAATGCTAGCTTAATGTTGAAAAACTAACACACCAGAACTAGTCTGACTTCTAGGACACCCACACACACCCAACAAAAGGAAATCAGCCATTTCTCTGCAATGCAGTCCCTCAGGCCCTGACCTCACTTCCAGTGCTATTCAGGGGTTAGGGAGAAGAAAGCCAGCCCTCTAGCCCTGTCTATGTGGTTCCTAAACACACCAGGTTTGTCAAGCAAAATAGGCCTTCATCACCACTCCAATGCTGTCCAAAGACCAATCACTGCATGCTTGCAGCAAACCAACAATTCAAGCTTTGACAGGGGAAAAAAAATCCCTGAATTGTTCTTGGCCCTATCATGGCCAAAATGGTTCCACAGCGATCTACAGAAGCCCAAATCGCAAAGGCAACTCAACCAACAAATGTGGGGAAACAACAGCCAATGAACCCCTGGAGAAAACCACAGCAACCCCGTCGATAGGGGAAAAACATACGCGCCCCCCCGCCCCCCCACCATCCACTAAATTCCTATGGGAAAACACCCCCAATAGAAAATGTAAATGGCACCCAAGAACCACTTCCCTCCTTGCCACATGGGCCAAAACAGAGACAATCCTGATCCTGAGGAATAGAGTGTCCCTCTTGCGTGAGGATGGATGATAGGGAAAACCAATCGGCGCGTGAGGAAACCAATCGTTTTTGCATGAGAAGAATGACATCGTGCAAGAGTGCAGTCGTGGGGAAAATGGGATAATGGACGTAGTGGTTTTCCTGCTAGCATAAGGGTCAGCCTGGTGGAGTGTGCATGTGGGCAAGGACTGACAGTCCTGCCACACTCCACTGCCAGCAATAACTGCCCCAACTAACAACAAAACATTTAAGGTGGTAGTTGGATGAGACAAGGGAAGGTGAGCAAAACAAAAAGACTGGTGACACATGGCTTTTCCCTCATAGGTTCAAGGTTTAACATTCCCCCCCTTATCCTTAGGAAATCATGCCTTTTCAATATGCTTGCAGTGAACATAGCTGGTTGGGGTTATTTAATTAAAATTAATAGTTGCAAGATGCCACAACTTAATATGTATGCCGCATATCCCGATATACCATCGGTAACAGTTCCGATCACCGAAACATAACCAAATCGATGGTGGGGATTTTGCCTTTAGCTCCACACCATGATTATATATATATATATATATATATATATATATATATATATATATATATATATATATATATTTATATATCATGTATACTTAATGCATCGGGGTCAAAACCGGGGTGTTACATTCCCCTCCCCCTTCAATAGTACTGTCCTCAGTGCCTTACAAAATTTGAACAAAATGCTACACTGGTACCACCTTAGTGTTCTGCAGGATTGAACAAAAATCTATGTGCCAATTGCATGGCATCCTCCAGCTCCCACGTAGCCTCTTCAGGTCCGTAGTGCTCCCATTGCACCTTTACCTGCCCTATGGCTCGGTTCCGAAGCATTGTGACTTTCCTGTCGAGGATGCACATTGGCTCGATTTGGAACTCTCCCTTAAGTTCCACCTGAATCACATCCCAATTTATCACATGGTTAGGATCATGTACATATCTCTTAAGAAAAGAAACATGAAAAACATTATGAGCTCTAGTACTAGTAGGCAATGAAATTCTATATGCAACTGGCATTATTCTTTCAAGCACTTCAAATGGCCCACAATATCTTGGTGATAGCTCAGCACAACTTCCAAGCTTCAAGGGACTCTTCTTTGCCCTCACTCTGAGGTAAACATAATCCCCAACAATGAACTCCCTATTCACCCTATACTTATTTGCATAGCTTTTCTATCTGTCATGTGCTGCTTTCAGATTCTGCCTGATCTTTACAACCTCTTGCTCCATCTCCTTGAGCAATTCTAGTCCAAGCACAAGCCGGTTCACGGGGTTATCCCAAGTCACCGGTGCCCTACACCTCCTTCCATACAAAGCTTCATACGGACTCGTCCCCAAGGATGCATGCTGTCCATTGTTATAAGCAAACTCTACCAAGTGTAAGTAATCTTCCCACTCGGTTGGTTTGTCCATCACATACATGCGAAGCATATCTTCAAGCACCTGATTAACTCTTTCTGTCTGCCCATCTGTCTGAGGATGGTAAGTAGTGCTAAAGTTTAGCTTTGTACCCAAATCTACAAACAACCCCTTCCAAAAATTGGAAGTGAACTTGACATCTCAGTCAGACATTATTGCCTTCGGCAATCCATGCAATTTGAAAATCTCCTTCATGAAGATCTTTGCAATGTCATCAGTCTTATGCGTAGACTTCACCGGTATAAAATGTTCTGCCTTTTTCAACATGTCTACCACAACCATTATGGAATCATGTTGTCTCCAAGTCATCTGCAACCCTGTAATAAAATCCATGGAAATAACTTCCCATTTCCATTCCGGAACTGGCAAAGGTTGCAACAAGCCTGTTGGATGTTGATGCTCAACCTTTACCTGTTGACATTTCATGCACCTTGAAATGTATTCAGCCATGTCCTTTTTCATTCTTGGCCAAAAGCACTGCTTCCTAGCTGTAGCAACTGTCTTCTGGTATCCTGGGTGACCAGAATATGGAGTTTGATGGATTTCATCCATAACAACTCTCCTCAAATCTGCTACGTTTGGAATATAAATTCTACCTTTATAAGTAAGAATTTCATCTTCTCCCAATTTATATCCCTCATACCTCTTCTCAAGACTTTGCTGCTGCAATTTGTCTTTTACATGTTCATACAATTCATCTCCAGCAGTATGATTAACAATTTGCTACCTCAAATCTGATTGGCAAATACTAAGAGATGCCACATGCATTTCCTGCACCATCCTGCTGAGCGCATCAGCTACCTTATTCTCTTTTCCCTTTATGTGCTTGATTTCAAAATCAAACTCACATAAAAATTCCATCCATCTCGCTTGCCTAGCATTCAGAGTAGGCTGATCAAATAGATACTTCAGACCACAATGGTCTATTCTGAGCTCAAATCTTCTACCCATCAAGTAATGCCTCCACATATTGAGAGCATGTACTATGGCTGCAAGCTCTAGATCATGAGTGGCATAGTTCTTCTCATGTTCTTTCAGCTTTCTTGACTCATAACATATCATGTGGTTGTCCTGCATAAGGACTCCTCCAAGCCCTTGTCGGCATGCATCAGTACACACCACAAAATATTTCTCCGGATCTGTAACCTTCAATACTGGTGCACTGGTGAGAAGATTCTTCAACCTCTGAAAGATTTCTTCACACCTTGATGTCCATTCGAACTTTATCTTCTTCTTTTGCAAAGAGGTGATGGCATGCGCAACTTTGGAGAATCCCTCAATGAACCTCCTATAGTATCCTGCAAGTCCCATAAAAGATCTTACATCCATCACATTTCTTGGGGTAGGCCAATTTGTAATGGCTTCAATCTTCTCAGGGTCCACTGATATACCCTCTTCTGAGAGAATGTGACCCAAATACTGAATTCTATCTCTATAGAAGTCACACTTGCTCAGCTTTGCATACAACTGATGCTCCTTGAGCAATTGCAATGTCAATCTCAAATGCTCTTCATGCTCCACCTCATTCTTAGAATAAACGAGAATATCATCAAGGAAAACAAGAATAAACTTGTCCAAATACCTGTTGAAGACACTGTTCATAAGGCATATAAATGTAGTTGGTGCATTTTTGAGACCAAATGGGACCACTACAAACTCATAATGTCCATACCTTGTTCTGAAGGCTATCTTATGAATGTCTTCATCATTGATTCTCACCTGATGGTAACCAGACCTCAAGTCAATCTTGGAAAATACCTTTGCTCCTCTCATTTGATCAAAGAGGTCATCAATCCTAGGCAAAGGATATTTATTCTTCACAGTGACCTTGTTCAACTGTCTGTAATCAATACATAACCTGAGTGTACCATCTTTCTTCTTTACAAACAGAATCGGTGCTCCCCAAGGAGACACACTCGGTCGGATATACTTCTTTTCCAATAACTCTTGCAGTTGCATCTTCAACTCTAGCATATCCAGTGTACTCATCCTATAGGGTGTCTTGGACACTGGTGCTGCTCTTGGCACAAGTTCAATTGTGAAATCAATGTCCCTCTTTGGAGGAAGCCCTAGAATCTCATCATGAAACACATCCTTGAATTCCTGTAACACCTGATAGTCCTCCAACATAGGAGTTTAATTTCCTGTTGGTTCCAGAATAGAGCTGCATACAACTAGCAACCTTTCCTACAGAACTTTTTCAACTGCATTGCTGAAACCTGCCTTACTGAAATTACCTTTGGAATACCTTTCACGACTACTAGGTTTCCTTCTTCATCCATGTACTCGAAAGTCTTGTTGTAACAGTCAAGCTTCACTATGTGAGCTTCTAACCAATCCATTCCAATGAGAACATCATAGGAACCAAGCGGTGGAACATTCAGATTTACACAAGTGACCAATTCATTCATAACAAATGGACATTTTTCCACCACTTCACTGAACTTTCTCTTAGTCCCAGTGGCTAGCTGAACTAACCAAGATTTTATATGCTTCATCCTCTTAAAAGCACAATTCTCCACTACTCTAGGAGTAATGTAACTGTGAGTAGAACCAGGGTCAATCAAAATAGAAACAGATTGTTCAACAATCTTACCTGCAACTTCAACCACAGTTGACTAGTGATCTGCCTGGCGGTCCTCCAGTGCTGCATAGATTTTAGGGACTTCCCTTGCTACTTGTCCCACTGTTTCTGCTTCTTGAATGTTATAAGCTGGCCTTGCACTTTCATTCTCAAGTGGACAACATCTGCGCAAGTGGGGTCCTTCACATTTACAACATTTGAGTGGACCTTTATTCTATTGTGGCTCTTTAGGCTTTCTACCTGTCACTCCAACTGGATTACTCGCAGCTTGGGATGGCTGCTTCTGCTGATTCCTTAATCTAGAAGGTTTGAAACCTTTCTTTCTTTGGTCAAACTTCTCATTCTTCTTGTCCTTCCATGCCTTATGGTAATCAGGTTTACCTTGCTTTGCTCATAGCAATACTTAGCCTTCCTTATTGCTTCTTCAAGAGTTCTTGCTTCATAGAACTCAATTCTATCTTTGTAAGACTGAGGCAATCCACTTAGAAACTGCTGGACCTTCACTTCTTCATCTCTAATGTACTGGACATACCTCAACAATTCCAAGAACTTATTTGCATACTCATCCATGGTCTGTTGTCCCAGTCTCATCTCATAGAACTCTTTAATATTATCATCATAATACCTGTCAGAGAGGTATTTCTGCTTGAAATACTTCTTGAACTGTTTCCACTTCAGTCTCATTTCACTAATCTTCTTTACTTGCTTGAAGTGTTCCCACCAAATGGATGCTCTTCCATTCAGATTGAATATGGTAACTCTTGCCTTCATATTTCCCGAATAATCCTGCACTTGAAAGTACTTCTTTATCCCATGAAGCCAAGCTTCAGCCTCTTGTCTAGTCTTTATCTCAGCATCAAATGTAGAAGTTTTAGCTTTCTTAAATTCATCCCAAGAGCGATCCCTATGGTGTCTTCTTCTTTTCCTTTTACGAGAAGATGAACTTGTGTCACCGTTGGATTCTTTAGAGTCAGATGATCCACTAGAAGTCCTTCTCCTTCTCCTAGTACTGCTCTTACTACCTTCTGGCCTTGCTGTACCTCGTCCAAATTCTATCTTTCTCTGCAAGTTTGTTAAACTCTACAACATAGAAGCATTCAATTGATGCTTCTCTTCCTGGGATTTAATAAAACTTCTCATGGTGGCTGCAACATCTAATGGTGTCTCTTGGAATCTCCTTTCATTAGACTCTATATCATGATTTCCATTACGGACATTTTCTCCCATGGCATCTCTCACACACTCGTAGGAATCCCAAGCATCATATCCATCATGGGTTCTTAGGACTGAACCATCTCTTGCTTTACCACACTGTTCTACCTGGAATACTGCTCTTGGGGGTGACTATGATTTTCCAAACATGTTAGTAGCAAACTGTTAGATGCATATCATTAATATAAATCAGAACTACTTACCTTCCTCTTCTACAAATTCATAAAATAACAATTTTGCTAAAACACAAAATTTTCTCTCTTCTTGTTCAGCCCTACAGTCTGCTGAAAAATCCACTGAAAAACAGCTGGAAACTGCTTGGAAAATCTACTGGAGAAATCCAAAATTTCCTTTGGTCCAATCGGACCTCTTCCTAACAAATTTCCGACACTTCGGCGGTCGAAACACCTAGCACTCCGATGTATCGAACCTTCAATCTTCTAAGTTTCCGGACTGCATCGACGATGCCAAGGACTATTCATCGAGTCTCTTCCCCATTAACTTTCCGGCGTTTCAGTGATCAAAACGTCTAATTTCCTCCGCTGCTCATCGGCGGTTTGTTTGTCTATTTTCCTCCGTTGTATCGGGTCCATAGTTATCTAATACTCCAAACTTTATCGGTGATGAGGACCATTAATCCTTACTGCATCGATGAGGAAACCAACTTTATGCGATGCATCGGCGGTCGGGTGCTCTGTGCATCAAGCGGCTAGTCCTCTAGGATTTCACAACGGCGGCCAACGAACTTCCTGTGTCTTCTGTGGCCATAACTTTGTCAGTGGTAAGAGCGACTAGCAGCTACGACGTCGGTGATCCAAAACCGAACGGGTCCACTGTGTCGGCGACCCAAATCACTAACATTCCCCGTCGTTGCGGTGACCAGACAGCAATTTACCTCCGATGTGTAGGCGATCGGATACATTATTTCCTCAGACAGTTAGTCTCCTAGGCGGCCGCAACGATGGTTCACCAACCATTAAATTTTTTCGATCGACGGTCTGATCAACTAATAATTTTTTATCGATGGTCTGATCAACTAATAATTTTCGATCGGCGGTTGGAAGCACTAACTACTACAGCATCGGCAGTCGGGGCCTCTATCCATCGGAATATTAGTCCACTCCGTCGGAAGATTAGTCCACTAGACAGCCACAACAGCGGATGCTCAAACAACTAATCTTTTCGAATGACATCCATCGGCAGTCTCATCAACTAACTTCCACCGATCGGCACTCCAATCATCTATCTTTCTCCGATCGTCGATGGGTTTGACACTAAGAAAAAAATTTGAAAATTTTCTTCTTTGCATTGGTTCCACCTTCAACTAATTTTTGTCGATCCACTTCCCTAGATTTTGGCAGCTTTATCTTCTATTCGTCAGCGATCCCATCCTCTAGTCATCGGCGATCCCAACAACTAAACTTTTTCGATCGCCGATGATCTTGTGCCTTAGGAAAATTCCAAAAAAAATTCAGCCTTGTCTCTCGTCGCATCAGCTGTCGGAACAACTATCCATTGCGGCATCGGCAGTCGAGGACTCTATCCGTCAGAAGGATAGTCCACTAGCCAGCTGCAATGACAGATGCATAATCAGCTAATTTTTTTCGTTGTGGTTCATCGGCGGTTCCATCATCTAACCAACGGTGATGAATTCAACTAATTATCGCCGAACTTTTCTCTTCCCTCCACCGACGTGTCATCGGCAACTTAATCATCTAAGCATTGGCGATTCGATCAACTAATCATCGTCGATCGCTGATGATTTCACAACTTCTAAAAATTTTCCAAAAATTTTCTCTCCGTCGTCGATGTCGACAGTTCAACTTCTTGTCTCTTCTACCAACGTTTCGGTGTTCACATCCTCTAACTTTCACCGATGAACACTTAGAGGAATTTCGCAATTTTCTTCTGTCGTCGAGTGATATTCCGACTAAGTGAACCGCTACATTGGGAGAGTTTCACACTTAGTCTTCCAATGAGTCGATGGTTCCAACACTTAAGCACAAATTTCTTTGCGGCCCATGCTGCAACCTGTAGCTCTGATACCACACTGTAACGTCCCCAACCCTTCGACCGGTGAAGAGGACGCTACTATACACCAAACATACGGGCAACTAGCCCCATGAACATGATCATAAATATAATGTTGAATCAAAAAGCTTGAACATACTACAT
Source organism: Pseudotsuga menziesii (assembly GCA_001517045.1). Taxonomy (NCBI): domain Eukaryota; kingdom Viridiplantae; phylum Streptophyta; class Pinopsida; order Pinales; family Pinaceae; genus Pseudotsuga; species Pseudotsuga menziesii. Next base: position 553,352 of record LPNX010792065.1, on the reverse strand, counting down.
ACTAAGATGCATAATCGTTCATATACACAGCGGAAGCAAAACAACATTCATACATATACAATTCAGCATTTAACATGTCCATCATCATAATTCATTAATTGTAAATATGATTGAAAAATAGCTTAGTCAAGAATACTTATCTTATGGAAACTGTCCCGCAACCAGCTACATCACTGCAACGTTCCACCCAACCATAGGCCAGCATGCTCCTTAATCTCTCGGCAACGCTGCCACCCCCGAGTCGGGCATGATACCCCAAGGAATAAGGAACTAGAAGCCTTACACATAGCCAAGGGTAACAAAACATCCAACGATACACAGTTCAGCCAAGCCAACACAGTTGGGTTTATCAGGCCATCCAGGAGCTGGGAAAGGCTAAATTCTAAGCTGGTGAGCTCTTGAAGAGCTAAGGACACCTACACTAGAACTAGTCTGATTTGTAGGACACCCACACACACCCAACAAAAGGAAATCAGTCATTTCTCTACCATTAGAGAGAATTTGAAGTCAAAAATGGGTCTCAAAAGGACCAAAATGTACTATAAAAATCAACCAATTACATTCTAGTATATGACATCATCCCCCATGGTTGAGGTGGCATTGTATGAGTTAAGAATGCTTATTTGTCGCATTTTCTATGGTGGATGAAAACCCATAGTTAACCAAGGTAGTGGTACAAGTACTTTTAAGTCATAAAGTAAAGTACTCACAATAAAAGTCATTTCACACTTTCTCATAAAATAATATTATTGTTATTTTCAAGAAAAGTACTCACAATTCATTTTCTCATAAAATAATATTATTGTCATTTTCAAGTAAAGTATTCATAATTCCTAAAAATGTCTTTTCACATTTTTTTATAAAATAATAGTCATTTTCATAGTTTTTAATTTTAAATTATATATTCATTCAATTTTATTTAATATCATAATGACAAACTAATATATATATAATCTTGTACTTTTAAAATAAATTAAATTCATGAATAATATTTATATGAAAAAAATATGTTAGTTATGCATATAAATTAAATTCTTGAATAATATTAATATGCAACATGTATGTTAATTATAGATGAATTATACACACACACACACACACACACATTCATTTATATCAGGTTTGAATGTACAAAAACAACATGTTGATATGATAAATGTTTATATGATTATAACTTTATTATAATTTTTTTTGACAAAAAAAATTATTATAATTTATTAATAGTTAATTTTATAGAATAATATGCAAATTATGTTGTTATAACTTGTTAAATATTAATCAATAATAATGTCATTATGATAATAATTATAATAAATGTTATCATGTCAGTTTTAATAATAAAAATATTTTAAAATTTTAATGATTAAAAAATTAATAAAAATAATTAATCCATTTATATTTAATTTGAAATTATAACATAATGTGTAAAATTGTATTATGACTCATTTTTTTAACAAATTAATAACATTGATTTTTTTACACATATATTTAGTATTTATAATTTGTTTTGTTGTAAAAAATGGAAATAATTTTCTTAGATAGGTATTTATATTATAAAAATATTTTTAAAATGTATAAATATTTTTGTAATAATTTATTTTCGTCTATAAAAAAATATTAGAATAATTTATGCTTTAACTAATAAATTAAAAGAATTTATACACCACCATTCACTTATTAAGTTAATGTGAGATATTATTTATTCACAACTTTTTTATTGCTAAAAAATAATATACATTAAAATCAACTAATAAACTAAAAGAATTTATACATCAGTGTTGACTTATTCAATTAATAGGATATATTATTTACTTGTAACTTTTTTATTGCTAAAAAACAATATACATGACGTTTTTATTGCTAAAAACAATATCCATTAAAATCTTATATACTAATATGACATATTTTCATAATGTATAAATATTTTTTTAACAATTTATTTAAGAATAAATTAAGTCTTATATTATTTTCTATAAGAGATTTAACTATAACATTCATTTACAATAAAATGAATATACCAAAAAAAATTATGGTTTTGATATTAATTTATTCTAATAATGCAATAAATATTATAATAATATTGTTAAAATTTTACATGTAGATAAATCTCAATTAAATCACATTAAAATTAAATTGATGAGCAATGTACTAAATAAAAAAAGTTAACATAAATTAAAAAAATAACTCTTAACAATATTTTTTTAGTTTAATTTCATTTACAAGTTCAAGACAAATAAATGCCAAAGGACAATAATTTTTGGGGAATTTACAATGAATCTTAATCACATTATTGTAGAGTTATTTTATTATTTTATTAATTTTATTTATAGTCAATTTTAAAAAGTAACTCAACCATGGTTATTTATATTGTGCATAAAAAGTAGTGTAGGAGGTGAGTTGTCATATATACCTACCCCATAAAACCCCTAACTCATAATATTTTAATATATCTTATATTTTTGTAGTACATCTCTTAGGAGGCCCATTTTTGACCTCAAATTCTCTCTAATGAACGCAGTCCCTCGGGCTCTGACCTCACTTCTAGTGCTATTCAAGGGTTGGGGAGAAGAAAGCCAGCCCTCTAGCTCTGTCTGTGTGGTTCCTAAACACACCAGGTTTGTCAAGCAAAATAGGCCTTCATCACCACTCCAATGCAGTCCAAAGACCAATCACTGCATGCCTGCAGCAAACCAACAATTAAAGCTTTGACAGGGGAAAACAAATTCCTGAATCGTTCTTGTCCCTATCGTGGCCAAAATGGTTCCAAAGAGATCTACAGCATCCCAAATCGCATAGGCAACTCAGCCAACAAATGTGGGGAAACAAATTCCAATGAACCCCGGAGAAAACCACAGCAACCCCGTAGGTAGGGGAAAAACATACGCCGCTCCCGCCCCCCCCACACCATCCACTAAATTCCTATGGGAAAACACCCCCTGCAAAAAATGTAAATGGCAGCCAAGAACCGCTCCCCTCCTTGCCGTGTGGGCCAAAACAGAGAGAATCCTAAGCCTGAGGAATAAAGAGTCCCTCCTGCGTGAGGATGGATGATAGGGAAAACCAATCAACGCGTGAGGAAATCGAGCGTTTCTGTGTGAGAAGAATGTCATCGTGCGAGAGTGCAGTTGTGGGGAGAATGGGATAATGGACGTAGTGGTTTTCCTACCAGCGTAAGGGTTAGCCTGGTGGAGTGTGCGTGTGGGCAAGCACTGACAGTCCTGCCACACTCCACTGCCAGCAATAACTGCCCCAACTAACAACAAAACATTTAAGGTGTTAGTTGGATGAGACAATGGAAGGTGAGCAAAACAACAAGATTGGTGACACATGGCTTTTCCCTCATGGGTTCAAGGTTTAACATTTCCCCCCACCTTATCCTTAGGAAAACATGCCATTTTCAATATGGTTGCAGTGAACATAGCTGGTTGGGGTTATTTAATTAAAATGCATAATTGCATGATGCCACAACTTAATATGTATGCCGCATATCCCGATATACCATCGGTAACAGTTCCGATCACCGAAACATAACCAAATCGATGGTGGGGCTTTTGCCTTTAGCTCCACACCATGATTATTTACAATATATATATATCATGTATACTTAATGCATTTGGGTCAAAACTGGGGTGTTACATTAACCATTTCCAACTTCCTGTTCGGTAGGATGCCGGGACGGACTTATTTTCCACCTTTCGGCAGTACAAAGCCACTCATATTTCGGATCACATCCAAGAGTGGAGAAGGCAGAAGACGCTCATTAAGGCCACTATCCCTCCCGAGTTTTTAGATTTGATATATTCTCAGTCTGGGATTCTATATGAAATCGTCCCTGATGCACCGAGACCAACCCATTGTGTCAAAAAACCTAAGCCTGGACCCTATGTCGATGGTGTCGTTGGTTCAGTAAAATCTCCCACTGTAGAATCTTTGGCTAAACAACTCCATGAGTTGTCCATCAAACACTCTACGACGGAGGAATCAAAGGTTTCCCCCTCACCCCAGAATGCAAATGTTTTTGCGCAATCCTCCCAAAAGGGAAACCAGCAGCACGGTGGGAAAAAGAAAAGGGGGAAGAAAGGTGAGGGAAACCAAAACAAGCCAAAACCCACAAAAAATGCTGATAGGGGAAAAAAAGAGAAGAAGAAGGCGAAATTTCCATGTAAGTTGTGCCAGGAATATCACCTGACCCATCAATGTCCTCTTATGGACCAATCTCAGAAGCTACTAAAAATCCAACATCGGTTGTCCTAAAGGATCATTTTCCCCAAGGACAGAATTCTGCTCCAGCTTCAAATGTAGCAGGGAGCACCCCAAATGCTCCTGACCCAAACTATATCAACATGGTTCGATACTAGACTTTACTCCATACTAGGAACAAGAACTATGAGACTGAGGCTTCAGAAAAGGGTAAGTCTATAGGTGAAACTTCTAACCCTCTCACTATTGAAAAACCTGTTGAAACTATGCCCAAGATACCAAAGGGTGTCTTTAAGAAAACATTGCACAATCTTAATGATAGGGATGCAGCCAATTACTTTGTCACTGCATCTCTGCGGCCCTTTCAGGTGCATGTTACAACCTGTAGCTCTAATACCACACTGTAACATCCCCGACCCTCCGACTGGCGAAGAGGACGCTACTATACACCAAACATACGAGAAACTACCCCCATGAACATGATCATAAATATAATGTTGAATCAAAAAGCCTGAACATATTACATACTAAAATGCATAATCGTTCATATACATAGCGGAAGCAAAAAAACATTCATACATATACAATTCAGCATTTAACATGTCCATCATCATAATTCATTAACTGTAAATATGATTGCAAAACAGTTTAGTCAAGAATAGGTATCTTATGGGAACTGTCTCGCAACCAGCTACGTCGCTGCAACATTCCACCCAACCATAGGCCAGCGTGCTCCTTAATCTCTCAGCAACGCTACCACCCCCAAGCCGGGCATGATCCCCCAAGGAATAAGGAACTAGCAAGCTTACACATAGCCAAGGGTAACAAAACATCCAATGATACACAGTTCAGCCAAGCCAGCACAGTTGAGTTTATCAAGCAAACATCGAATCAGCCAAGCCAACACAGTTGGGTTTATTAGGCCATCCAGGAGCTGAAAAAGGCTAAATGCTAAGCTGGTGAGCTCTTGAAGAGCTAAGGACACCTACACCAGAACTAGTCTGACTTCTAGGACACCCACACACACCCAACACAAAGAAATCAGCCATTTCTCTGCAGTGCAATCCCTCAGGCCCTGACCTCCCTTCCAGTGCTATTCAAGGGTTATGGAGAAGAAAGCCAACCCTCTAGCTCTGCCTATGTGGTTCCTAAACACACCAGGTTTGTCAAGCAAAATGGGCCTTCATCACCACTCCAATATAGTCCCAAGACCAATCACTGCGTGCTTGCAGCAAACCAACAATTAAAGCTTTGACAGGAGAAAACAAATCCCTGAATTGTTCTTGGCCCTATCGTGGCCAAAACGGTTCCACAGCGATCTACAGCATCCCAAATCGTATAGGCAACTCAGCCAACAAATGTGTGGAAACAACATCCAACGAACCCCTGGAGAAAACCACAGCAACCCCATAGGTAGGGGAAAAACATACGCCGCCCCCCACACCATCCGCTAAATTCCTATGGGAAAACACCCCCAACAGAAAACGTAAATGGCAGCCAAGAACAGCTTCCCTCCTTGCCGAGTGGGCCAAAACAAAGAGAATCTTGAGCCTAAGGAACAAAGCGTCCCTCCTGCGTGAGGATGGATGATAGGGAAAACCAATCGGTGCATGAAGAAACGAGTGTTTCTACGTGAGAAGAATGGCATCGTGCAAGAGTGCAGTCACGGGGAAAATGGGATAATGGACGTAGTGGTTTTCCTTCCAGCATAAAGGTCAGCCTAGTGGAGTGTGCATGTGGGAAAGGACTGACAGTCCTGCCACAGTCCACTGCCAGCAATAACTGCCCCAACTAACAACAAAACATTTAAGGTGGTAGTTGGATGAAACAAGGGAAGGTGAGCAAAACAAAAAGACTAGTGACACATGGCTTTTCCCTCATGGGTTCAAGGTTTAACATTCCCCCCCCCTTATCCTTAGGAATTCATGCCCTTTTCAATATGGTTGGAGTGAACATAGTTGGTTGGGGTTATTTAATTAAAATTCATAGTTGCATGATGCCACAACTTAATATGTATGCCGCATATCCCGATNATATATATATATATATCATGTAAACTTAATGCATTGGGGTCAAAACCGAGGTGTTACATTAACCATTTCCAAATTCCTGTTCGGTATGATGTTGGGACGGACTTATTTTCCACTTTTCGGCAGGACAAAGTCACTCATATTTCGGATCACATCCAAGAGTGGAGAAGGCGAAAGAGGCTCATTAAGGCCACTATCCCTCCCGAGATTTTACTAGAATGGTTCCTTAAGTCCTTATTGCCATATATATCTAAGGACGTGTCCACTTCAGGAGTAACTAATGAGGAAGAGGCTATCCTCAGGGCCCAATAGTTAGATTTGATATATTCTCAGTCTGGGATTCTATATGAAATCATCCTTGATTCACTGAGACCAACCCACTGTGTCAAAAACCTAAGCCTGGACCCCATGTCGATGGTGTCATTGGTTCAGTGAGATATCCCACTGTAGAATCTCTAGCTAAACAACTCCATGAGTTGTCCGTCAAACACTCTACGGCGGAGGAAGCAAAGGTTGACCCCTCACCCCATAATGCAAATTTTTTTGTGCAATCCTCCCAAAAGAGAAATCAGCAGCCCAGTAGGAAAAAGAAAAGGGGGAAGAAAGGTGAGGGAAACCAAAACAAGACAAAACCCACAAACAATGTTGATGGGGGAAAAAAAGAGAAGAAGAAGGCGAAATTTTCATGTAAGTTGTGCCAGGAAGATCACCTGACCCATCAATGTCCCCTTATGGACCAAGCTCAGGAGCTACTAAAAATCCAATAACCGGTTGTCCTGAAGGATCCTTTTCCCCAAGGACAGAATTCTGCTTCAGCTTCAAATGTAGCAGGGAGCACCCCAAATGCTCCTGACCCAAACTATATCAACATGGTTCAATCCTAGACTTTATTCCATACTAGGAACAAGAACTATGAGACTGAAGCTTTAGAGAAGGGTAAGTCCATAGGTGAAACTTCTAACCCTCTCACAATTGACAACCCTGTTGAAACTATGCCCAAGATACCAAAGGGTGTCTTTAAGAAAACATTGCACAATCCTAATGATAGGGGTGCAGCCAATTACTCTGCAGTTGAAGATTTATCCCAAACCCCTTGCGCGATGTTGGCTTTAGAGTTGTTACAGAGTTGTATCGCCCAGCGAGATGCACTCTTAGCATCCTTAGGTAGTATGGATTCATCAAGCCTCATGGCGAAGTTTAATTTGTCTAACGTCAAAATTCGCCTACCATATCATGTGGCCTTATCGATAGATGTAATCCATGGCAGAAAAATCATTGGAAGGGCAGTTGTCAATGAGGGCCCTTCCACATGTGTCATATCCTTGTCTTGCTGGAAGGCTCTTGGATCTCCATAGCTAGTTCCATCGAACACCCTACTTACTGCTTTCGACAGAAGGTCATTTCGTCCACATGGTATCCTACCAACTTTCGAGATAAAGTTGGCAAGGAAGGCAGTGTATGTTGAGGTAAAGGTGATTGATGCACCATTGGATTATAACTTGCTCCTGGGAAGAAGCTGGACTTATGCCATGTCCGCTATTGCATCGATCATTCTTCAAGTAGTAGTGTTTCTGCACGAAGGGAAGTTGGTTACTGTAGACCAACTCAGTTTTACTCGAAAGGGCCGCATGGAAACTAATGAGTCCACCGTGACATTGGTTGATCAGGTTAAACCTGCTTCAGAAAGCTTAGGGGATGGAATGTATGCATCATTGATGGGCACATTCGATTTTCCATCTCCAATTAATTACTTAGGTTCTACTAGTGTAGGGAAGTCTATTACAATGGTTGTCGATAGAATGAGCGCTTAGGTTCTTCCTTCCCGTCATGAACCTAAAGTACCCTTATCGGCAGTGAAAGTAGCTTACCAAGCTGTCATTCATACCGCTATTGATCTCGTTTCTGTCCCTCTCACAGTCTCGGGGGAGCTGAAAGAAGCCTATCTGCCTACATGGGCAGAGAACTCCTTGCATGCTGAAGATTGCTTAGATATGGTTTTTCCATCTGACGAAGCCATTCTGGAATCTATGTGCACACGAGATAAGAGCTATGAAGATCTTCACCATCGATCCTATTTTCTTCTAGAGTTAAGCAGGATTGAAAATCAAGAGTTCCATGTGAGACTGGCAGGTGATGTTGATACACCCATTAATCCCTTACCAAGGGAGGGAATATTTACTGAGGGGAATATGGCAAACATTTTCGTTACTATTCCTATCAACATCTCTACAAACCCAAACATTGTGGAAAATGTACATATCGGTGCAAACTGCTCTCCAGAGAAGATTTCTATCTATACAGCCTTGTTTAGGGAATTCTGCGACATGTTTTCCTGGTCATATGAGGAGATGCCAGGCATAGATCCATTGATAGTCGAACATAAAATCTGAACCTATCCTGATGCCAAACCAATTCGACAAAAACTTAGACCTATCAATCTGCGTAAAGCGGCAGCTGTTAATGTTTAAGTTGAAAAACTGCTAGAATGGGTATCGACAAAAAGCAAGGGACGATACGCGTTTGTACTGACTTTCGCGACTTAAACAAAGCTTGTCCTAAGGATAACCACCCCACACCATTCATAGATCAAATCATTGATGCTTGTGTGGGGAGTGAAGTCTTTTTCATTTATGGATGGTTTCTTCGAATATAATCAGATTCAAATTAAGCCGGAAGACCAACATAAAACAACTTTCATCTGTCCTTGGGATACATTTGCGTACAAGAAAATGCCTTTTGGATTGAAAAATGCAGGGGCTACCTTTCAGCGGGCAATAAATTTTTCCATTCATGACATTAAATCTATTGCCGAACCCTACCTTGATGATCTTCCAGCACATTCTCGTTAGAGGATCGATCACCCAGATCAGTTGCGTTTAATCTTTGAACGATGCAGATAATAAAAAATTCGCTTGAATCCCCACAAGTGCATTTTCTGTGTCGAGTCAAGTAAACTGCTCGGGTTCATTGTTTCTAACAAAGGTATTCAGGTGGATCCTTTGAAAGTTGAGGCTATAGTAAATCTTCCTCCTTCTTGTTCCATCAGGTAGCTTCAAAGCCTGCAAGGGAAGTCCAACTTTCTTCGACGCTTTATCGTGAATTATGCCAAGATCAATAAAGGTTTCATGCACCTGTTGAAGCAGGACACCCCATTTGTATGGGATGAAATTGCACAACTTGCATTCGAGGCATTAAAGAAAGCTTTGTTTTCGGCACCAATACTGTGTCCGTTAGATTACTCTTGTGATTTTATATTGTATCTGGCCGCATCTGAGTCGACCATAGGGGTAGTACTAGTCCAGGGGGATGATAATCTCCAAGAGCATGTCGTCTACTATCTTAGTCGTGCTTTAGCTGGCCCTGAACTTAGGTATTTCCACGTCGAAAAGTTGGCATTAGTAGCTGTGTATGTTGTTCAGAGGTTGCGTCACTACATCTTACTGAGGACTACGACGGTAGTGGTGGATGTTAATCATTTCCAATATGTTTTGTCCCAATGGATAGTTAGAGGAAAATTCAACAAATGGATAGTCATTCTCCAAGAGTTTGACTTAGATTTCCAATCCAAAAAATCCTTAGTTTTTGTGGAACTCATTGCAGAATTTCCGGTTGAGGAAGATGTAGCCATTGAAGAAGACTCATTCCCAGATGAGCACATATTTTTTATTTCCACCTCTGACCCTTGGTACGGAGATATACTTGTCTATCTCCAGAATCTGAAGTGCCCTACAAACTTTTCGCAGGAAGAACGGTGCAAACTACGCTTACATGCAAAAAACTACCTCATTATTGGAGATACTTTATATCATAGAGGGGTAGACTCTGTTTTGCGTCGATTTCTTACCCACGAAGAGGCCGAGATTATCCTAAATGATGCCCATAGCGGAGCGTGTGGGGGTCATTTATCTATGTTAGCAATGGCCCAGAATATCTTACGTGTTGGTTATTTCTAGCCCACGATCTTTAAAGATTGTGTGGAAGTCGTGAAGCGTTTTCGTCATTGTCAGCTTTACACCAACACCAAAAAGATGCGGTTGCATCCTGTTCCGTTATTTCTCATCATCTCAGTGGGCCCCTTCACTAAGTGGGGGATAGATTACGTGATGTGCAACCCATTTTTGGCTGGGGGCACAAATACATCATTGTCACTGTAGATTACTTCACGAAGTGGGCAGAGGCAATTCCCACCTATAAAGTTGATGGGGAAACTGCAACTTTTTTCGTTTTTAACCAAATTATCGCACGTTTCGGTATTCCTAAAGAGATTGTCATTGACCATGGCAGTCACTTCCAAAACAGCATGATGACTGATTTGACCACTATGCTAGGGTTTAAACAAGAACATTCGTCTTCTTTCTACCCATAAGCGAATGGTCAAGTCGAGGTAGTAAATAAGACCTTGAAGACTATTCTCAAGTGCACTATTAATGCAGCCCGGTCAAATTGGCACATCATGCTGTATCCTACACTTTGGGCTTATCGGACCAATGTGAAAACTGCCACAGGGTTTTCTCCTTTCCAACTCGTTCACGAAGTGGAAGCAGTAACCCCGGTTGAATGCGAAATCCCATCTTTAAAGATTGTTATTCATGTGCTACCTGATACGACTGAGCTAGAAGAACGTTTGTTACACTTATAACATCTAGATGAATAGTGTAGAGATGTGCTAACAGCAAACGAGGCTCATAAAAATAAGGTAAAAAATCAATACGATAAATTAGTCAAACCTAGGGTTTTTTCTGAAGGGGATCTTGTCTTGCTTTGGGATCGGGACAAAGAACCCCTGGGAGCAGGGAAATTCAAGTCTATGTGGTTAGGACCTTATGTCATGTCAAAAAATTTTAAGAAAGGTGCGTATGAATTAACTGATTTTGAGGAAAATAAGCTGCCTAAGCCTAGAAATGGGCTCTACCTGAAAAAGTGCTATGCTGAGGCTTAGCACTTTTTTGTATTTTTATTGTATGTAACTTTATGTACAATAGTTCGTCGGTTTGTGTTCTTATATCATCTGTTGGTTGTTACATATGTCTTCTAAGTGGTTCGTAGGTTTTGCAGATGGCGCTAGTTGCCACACTTGCAACTTGGCTTCATCCGTATGGATTATTTACTCACCCTCAGCACAGCTAGTTTCCTTTGGAGGCACTTGCCTAGGTCCTTCTACCAATAATGTGGCCGAGTACAGGGCCATCATTGAGCTTTTATGGGATGCCTTGTCACGAGGCATTACCCAACTGCAAATCAGGCTTGACTCTCAACTGGTAGTTTACTAGCTCAATCGAGCTTATCAGGTGCGGAACCCTATTCTACTACGTCAGTTTATGCAAGTTAGGTTATTGGAAAGAAATTTTGATTTTATTACATTTAATCATATTCCAAGAAATCAAAATTCAATAACTGATGCATCTGCGAATTATATCTTGGATTAGAATTTAACACATATTTCATAAAATTTACAACAAACACATTGAAATACACATGTAAATAAACCGACACAATATGTGTGTGTGTGTGTGTGTGTGTGTGTGTGAATATCTGTCCATATAGATAGGTCGAGTTTGATCCTCAGATCTAGTCATAACTGTATAATATACAAAAAAAATACAAAATTTGGATCGTAATCCATAAAATGCTCCTAGGTATAAGCTTGACCACCTTCGTCACCCTGACCACCCTGGTCATCCTGACCACCCTACCCACCTTGATCATCTTGGTCATCCTACTCTCGGGCTTCTTCAGCTTGTTCAGTTGCAGCGTCCTCAGCAACCTCTGTGTAAACAAGCATTGCTCTGGCTACCCTTCTCATAAGGCGTATCCAGATAGGTGGGATACCAACCACTACTGCATAATGGCAGGGATCTGCTCAATACGTAAAGTAGGTACTCTTTGGGTAATCCTGGCCAACTTCCCCTCAAGAACCCTAATCAGACCCTGATCCTCTCCTGCCACTGGTCGCACATACATACGAGGATTTCCAACAAGACGGACTAGTCCAATATATGCATTTTTAAAACATTTAAAGGATTAAAACTCTTATACATATGTATATATATTTATGACTAAAATTCATAAAAATTTAAAAACTTGAAAAACCAAATTACCTGACACTCCCCATGCTCCTCCAAGAGGGAGGGCAAGGTCATTGTCACCCCAGAAATTGAACCTATCATACGGAAACTGCTCTAGTGCTGATAGTTGTCGCTCCCACCATAGGTAGAAGTCATCATCGTACACACTCTGAATTGATCCACTGCCGCCCTAGCGAAGGAATATTTCTCCCCACCTACTCAGTCTAGGCTGATGGGGAGAGAAAGTTGGTAGAGGTACTGCAGGACTGAGACCGGGCACTCTCTCAAAGAAATAGGCTACCAGTATGCTAGAATAATCGAATTTTTTTCGTCGGCCTCTCTTGCAGTCAAAGAGTTGCTTCTTCATTATCAGGATTACTCCCGAGCACCAGTCAAATAAGGCTCCCTGTAGACATTCTACCGCAAGTCTCATTTGGTTTCGAGTTGCAAGATGAAGTGATGATGATCCTGCAACCCTCACTATTGTGCTTACCAAGACTTGTAATGGCAAGCTGCGAATATGAACAAGAGGGATGCAAGTACCCCTTTTTTGAGTACCAGGCGCACAGTAAGTGTAAATATAGTTCTGAACACTTAGAAGGTCACTGCCCCTACCGGTACCTTCCAAGTTGACAGGAGCTCCCCGTTGTGACAAACCGGATATAAAATAGATGTCTTCAAGTGTAATCTCTAGAATCTCACCTTGTAAGTCAAATGCACCCAGATCATGATCCCAGTAGTTGATCAAGAACTCCAGTAAGCAGACATTGGATTGCATAGGTGAGGTACAAAAGAATTTAAGCAACCCACTTTGCCGCAATGCATGCACCGTGGGCGCACTTCGAAGAGCATCTTGGTCCATGTCTTCATGCTCCCTCTCCCTCCACTCCAACACCATGTTGCGGCGTGTCAACAAGGGCATTTTCAAATATTAAATTCATTTAAAAAAAATTGATTTTGGCCCTAGATATCTTTTTTCTATGTCGCATATCATACGCGAGTTGCTTTTAAGCAATTCATGTATAAAACACATGTACACGACTGTCTACGTTGCATACCCGCGTATACAATGCTACCATCTTTAAACTAGATGAAAACATCAAATTTTTCATAAAATTAAAAATTTGCTTGGCTGAAATGAAAGAGCATGGAGAGTTGATTTACCTGGCACTTGCAGATTTGAAAATCATCTAGCACTTTGACCACGATGAGCAATTGAAGGCAGAGGTAAAACTTGTCTATCTTGGGTAAAAATGTCAAATGGTGAATTTGATTTCTATTTTTGCACCAGTTATAGAAATTATTTCAAAAAGTGGGTTTTTTAACCTATAGTTTGTAATTTTTATTAAAATCAAACTAATGCCATGTCATGTTTACCTTATGAAACAGGTCCAAGTTTATTAAAAGTCATTTTCCACTCATATAGGGTAGGATTTTGATCATTTATATGCGTGTTTGCATTTATACTTAATGCGCTTTACCCCTAGGATTACTGCTTTGACCACAGACTATGGTATTCCAACCATTAATACCTTGTCTATATCATTGTTCTTCCGTGGATAGGGATTTCCTAACATGAGTACCCTAGCTCAGAACACATTTATTGTTTTTTGGTACTCATTCCGCATTTGTCGTAGGTTCAGGAGATCCTTCTTAGCTATTTTTCACGCCAAATTGAGCCTCATTTTGGTCTCTATTTACACGTTATCCCCTTTATAAGGATCCCCACCCTTATGGAGTATCTTTAGGCCCAGGTCTAACTCCTCAAAATAGACTTGACTGCCGAGTAAACTTGTTCATTCAGGCTCGTTAAGAATATGTGAATGGGCATCCACATTGGTGGTAGGTTATCTCTTTCTCGGACCATGTGGAATAATACGAGAAATGATCACTCTTTTTTCTACGAAATTGAGAAATTGTATTCTCAGGCATAGGTTTATCACTTTTCTAGACCCGAGGGACTAAACTTATGGAAAAGGACCACCTGGTATGAGCTTAGTTTTCTCTTTTTCATGCTCTGGACCTAAACATGAAAAAGATTCCGAGTGTACTTTATGTATTTGTCATGCTCGTTAAACAACAAGAACAAAACATCGAGTTTACTGTTGTAAGCCCCATTTCTCGTACTCAAATGGATCTTTCCGAGTGATCTTGCTTTCCTTCACACTCGTAAAACTCAAACTATAAGCTTCTCTTGAATGAGCATTGGGTATGTGGTAATTTAACCTTTTTCAAACCTCCCTGAATAAGTAAGAAAAAAGTTCATATTTTCTTCTTCAGAAGTTAAGAGAGTTCTTTTGAGATATGTTTTATACTTTTTCGGTTGTAGGAAACTAAATTGGACGAAAAAGGACCCCCCTTGGAGTCTTCTTTGGATTTTTCAGACTCTCTAAACATGAAAACACCAAGCAAGCATGTACTAGTTCGGCCTCGTAAAATCCACGAATAAGTGACATTATCAAGCATTATTCCTTCTTCTCTTCAAGCTTGTCAAAAATGAAGAGAGACCTGAGTTGACTTTCCTGGACTCGTTAAAATTTAACAGGAAATATAAGGAAGAAGTTTTCTCTTTGGGTTACAGTCGATGGCAGCATGTCCTCCTTGAACATAGCACTCTCTGAACTTTTCGATACTCATGTCTCAGTGTACACTGTCATTCCAGATATCACTTTGAGTTTCTTACTCCTCCACTTGTCAGTTATGTCTGGGGACTCTGATCATGTCTTCTACATGATAGATAAGTCTAGTTATTCTATCTGCAAAGTTAAAAAGCTGCCTTGGGTCATCTTTGTGTCATGCACAATGTTCAAGGATTTATCCCTATTTCTGCTTCTTATCCTAATTCCATCATTATCCTATATGATATCACTAGTGTTTACCTTCCTTTATCTAGTTCCTAGTCACTCTTGTGATCTGTTGGAGGATCTATTGCCTTCCTCATCACAGCATGGTTTCTCATTAGTATTTCATGAAGACGAAGACCTAGAGTTTTGACAATGGTACCCTAGGATTCACTTTCATCATTGGTGAATTCCTTTGCTTCAGTTGTCAATTGTCACCTATTGATTGGAAATCTGTTAAATCCTTTCCATGTTCGACTTCAACACATCTATTCACATGCCGTGGATTTTACTGGTTCCTTTGGATTTTGACAAAGACCTTAGGTTCACATCTATAACCTAAGTTGCGCAAGAGTGTGTTGTGTTCACTTACACAGCTTCCAGATCTTTGAAGACTCATCATGATTGTATATTGTGGCTTCGATCCACCTTTTTAATATACATGGTCTTGAACCCGTATCATATGATGTACTCAAATATTGTAACAGAGCTAGTGTTCCAGTATATTGAACATGGAATCCTCAAATATGATTTTGTCTATGACATTTGATATGTATTTGTTTCAAGTACTTCCTCTGCTTCTTCCTTGGACTTCTGAGTTCTCCAAGATAATGATTATAATGTATTTCGGCCATCGCTTCCCTTTGACCTCACACATTAGGGGTCATCTATTATCATTCGAAATGGCACTTCTTCGTCCGAGTACCGACATTCCTCATGTCGGTACACAAAAGGACAATTTGGATTGAAGTGACCAAAACACTATAGATGGGCATGACCTTTGATGCATTATCCTTAAACCAACCTTATATATTTTTATTATGATTTTTGTGTTGCATACGCGAATATATGCATTGCAACTCGCGTATCATATGCGAGTATTTGCATTGCAACCCGCGTATGCTTGCATACGCGGGTTCCCTTTGAGCAACTCGCATGTCATACGCGAGTTGCATATATTAATACCCATGTATACCTTAATTTGACATTAAAAAATATAAATCGAGATTAGATGAGATTAGTTGGGGCCTAATCCATAACTATCCCAACCTTCGAAACCACTCTATTTCCCAAAGTATAAATAGATGCCTTGGAGTGGGGGCTAATCAATGAATTTTGGAGAGAAAAGTTATGCTGGTGGTATACCTTTAGAGTCTTGGAGCAGCAGAACTCAAATTCCTTTGGTTGCAGAGGAGTCCTTGTGTTAGAAGCTGGGTTGTACTCTTATCATATTCACCGCTTGTTAATACAAAGAATTCTTCTTCCAATCTTGTGTTGAATTTATTTCATGTATTTTGGTTTAATGAATATGTTTGATTATGTTATCTATATGTTTTTCATCTAACCTTTAATATATATATGCATGAGATATTACTTGAAGGATTTTCTCTTTGCAGGTGGAGAAGTGCATCCCTAGAAGCTTTGGAGAGAAGTGGAGCGAGAGAAGATCAAGCTTGGATCAACCGTCGTTAATCGGGTAAGTCAAGATTTTCTTCCTATTCTCTTTCTGTTCCCTGTAAAAAGCTTATTGTCTGGAAGTTAGTAGTAAGTTGGTAACTCCAGACCCTAGGTTATAAGGGTGCTTTATCCTGAACAACAGTGGATAGAGTGTTACCAGGGTGGAAACGCTTATTGATCAAAGGGTAAAGGCAGTGGCACCGCTCATTGTCAAGAGATAAGAGGCGTTTCTAAAGAGGGTAATGCTTATTGCATAAAGGGAAGAAGCGGTGGTGGAATTAGGTATGAAAATAAGAGTCCTGGCCAGTGCCCAACTTCACATTTTGGGGATTGAAGAAAATTTCTGATGTTTTGGGCCTCAGCACATGATGGTGACAAGAATTATGTGTAACACTCTATAACAGAATTGGTGACTCCACTGGGGATTTTCCTTTTTGTCGAGTGTGGGTACACTTTTTCACTTGATTTTCTCTCTACTTCTCCCTCTTCCTTTGTCGCATTTGGTAGTATGTTCAAGTTCATTAATAGTTCCCTAGAGTGGTTTGACCCTTGGCATGCTTTTTACCACTTTCTTATATGTATACATGGGTCAAATTATATACAGTCATGTATATACGTGGGTTGTGCTCTACCTAGTCGTTTGCATACGTTATTGTTCTTTGAATAATCACGTGCATCCTCCCTTTTGGTTGAGTTCTTAATGTGGGAAGTTGTTGGGTGGGTTGTGATGGCAAGTCTTCATGAGTTCCTATGTTGTCTATTGACTGTTTATGTTGTTACCAGAGACCTTTTTTCTTTAAAAGTACTTCTAGTCATTTATCTCTCTTTTTTGCCCTTAGTGCATTACTCTTTTAATATCGGTGGCTTGCTTGGATTGTGTTTGCTGCTTGCTGCAGAGACTGAGAATTTTAATGACTTTTATTGCATTTTCATTCTTTTATATTGAAAATACAAAATAACTATATAGTTGCATTCTTACTTGCATCTCACATATGGATTTAAGGAGGTACTTGCATTGGATTGATTGTATGAGAGTTGTGTTTAGGGTTTCATATAGGAAGGATTGCATTGGAATTTGGAAAGGAATGGATTTTTGTTCATTTCATGTAGTGGCATACCCCTTTCTTCATATTGAAAGACAAGTTGCACTTTGCATCATTTGTTAGGTGTGCATATTTATTTAACTGCTGAGTCATAATATGGTTAGTTGCACGTTCATTACCCTTGAGTAATCATAACCCAAATTAACGCTTAACTTAAAATTGATTACACATTTTTATTTGATAGAGGTGCACCAACAAACTGAGGTTGTAGAGTCTTGGAATAGGGTTTTGTGAGTAAATTTTTCCAAGACTATGAAACAAAACAATTAGGTGTATGTCCAGGTGAGAAGAGAAATCCTTAATATAATTAGTGTTCTCAGGAGGCTCCTCTTACACGGGAGTTAAGCAAGAGGCGGCGTACATGTTTGTGATGGGGATAGCCCCTTACCACTTTTTGTTGAGCACCGGAGATATTTCCAAGATCTTATTCATATCTGAGGGATTTTGAGGTACCTTTGGTGTAGACACTGAGAGGGGGGGTGAATCAGTGTAAAGCAATTTTTTTACAACTTTTCTTGACCTATCACACTTAACTACCAATTCATCATTTCATTATTCTACCAATCTCATAATCATTTCATAGACTTCATCATTCACATATCATAGCATTTAACTCATCAAGAACCATGACATAAAAGAACACTACATCATATAAATTTGTAATCTTTTTATATTAGTTTTGGTTCGGCTACAACCGTTAGGCAAAATCAACACCTACTGATACATAGAGCACCTACTCTGTATCCAGGACCCAGCCTGGTTTTCTTAGACCCTGCTAAGAAGGGTTTGAGGTATCCTAACCTCAAAAGCAAGACAAGCTTGCTTTTACAATACAGTATACTTGTGTTACCATTAATGCTACTCATCACATCAATTCTATTGTAACATTGTTCATCACATCAACTCTGCTATAACACTGCTCATCATTCTTCCTTATGAATAATGTTGAGCATCAATCATCTTATTCATCTGCTCATGTATTCAACACTGCTGGTTATCTGCTCATCATCACTGCTGCTGGCCATCTACTGCTGATCAGTACTTCTTCTGCTGGTCAACACAGGTCATTAGTCTTTGATCATCATTCCAAGTCATCAAGGAACATACAATGCTGCTCATGTCCTTTCATGCTAAGTCTTCAAGGATTTTGTTCATCTAGGTCTGATCATGTCTTCAAAGGTTTGTTAAATGCTTCAAGATCATCAAAGGTCTTCTCACAAATCAGATTCCTGCCATTCTCCACTTATCATCATACTTACAAGGCTTCATCAGCATCAAGTACTTGTATCACATTTTCATGCTAAATCACACTATTGTATCAACATATTATCATAACACAGAACTTACCTTTACCTATGCAAAATACCTGTGTATGTAACACCTCAAGAGTGTGTAGATTTGTTGCTGCACAAGTGGATCAAAGCCAACTCTGTGGTGTCCTCTGTCAGACTCAGTGAACCCCTTTTTGTCTTCAATTCTGGACTCTATGAAGATGCCCAGCTCACTTCACAGATGTTCCTTTTGCTGGTGTTTATCCCAAAGGATGAATTTGCGGCAATATTGTGACCGTCATGAAGTCTGCCACTTCTTGAATCAAATATCATTGTTTGCTGCTATAGATCTCAAACTGTCATTATCACACTTTGATCAAGTTATCAAGAGGTCTCCCCAAGCACCTACTGCTCATCTCTTCAAAAATCTGCTCATGCCTTCAGAGGTCTGCACCTGTCAAGTCTTGGCTGAGTAAAAACACAGTTCATCATCAAGGTCAATGTATTTGTGCACATCATTGTTTGCATACATCAAGATATTACTTCTGTCACACTGTTAAATCAACATTCTGCTCATATCGGTCATCTGCTTTGTTCATTTATCGTGCATTTCTGCTCATCAATATGTCACTGTGTTATCTCTGCTCAAAAAAACATGTTACTGCATGTTAATTGGTTCACTGTGTAAACCAAGGACTGTGTAGATGACTCAGTTATTAGCAACTCATTCTATCCACCAGCATTTGTCTTTCCCTTGTCAATCTGCCAACTATCAAGGTCTGAACATTAAAGGTTCCTCAAACCATCAAAGTCTGCTTATGAAGGTATGCACATGTCTTTGTTCATATCTTCTAGTTAGATAAAGTTATCTCTGTTGCTGCTTAAACTTAGGACATCCACAAATTCAATTGAACATTGCTAGTCATCACCGAGGGATTGTCAAACATTTTCTCAAACTCCCTGATAAAGTGGATATGGTCCTCTGTCAAACACTTCTCTTTCAAACTATTGTGGCTTGTTGGGAATGAAATCTGACTTACTGTGAACTGAGTCACTGACAGGTAGGTCTGGTTGTGGTATTCAATCAAACACTTTAAGTTCTTACTACTATAGCTTCTATCCACGTTTTCTTAACAGAGAAACAAGTGCTGAATGCTTGGGTTCAGTTTTCACAAAAGTTTCATGCATCACCACGAAACATTTCAGCTATATGCAAGTGACAATAAACTGGACAGTCTTCAATAACCAAGAACAACAGCTTAAGAAAGAGCTGAATTAATACCAATACACTAAAGGATGAATAGTGATGAATTACAGGGTTAGAGACGCCATGAAGAATGTCTCTAGAATGCAAGCAAGCTGCTAAACAGTAAATAAAATAAGTAGATATATCAATGCTGTAGTTGATTGACTGGTATATAATGGAGACCCTTTCTTCCTACCTGTAGCAGCTATCTTTAGGCCCAGACTATAGTGAACTGTCACTTGAGAAAGACAGATTACAATTCTCAATAGCAATGAAATTCACTCCTTGCAAAACAAGCTCGTGACTGTGTGATTCACTGAGGTCTCATCAAACTACACTCTGCTGATATGTAATTACTGTGAAAATTCAGAACTGTTTGAACACACTGTGGTATAACATTTCACAAACTTGGGTCTGTATAGGCTAATAAACTTAGGACTGTTGGAATGTACATAAACCCCAAAAAACCACTTTCAAAAAATAGACTGTATATAGGAGTGAACCCAAGAGATTGAAGACCAAAAAAGGGTTACTATCTCTGTGAAAAATCAGGTCTGCAATAACCAGAACTGCTGCTATATTTGTGGCTGCCTTTACCCAAGAGTAACTCGATCCTTTTGTTAAGATTTTTAAGCACTCAAAACAAGTTTGAAGGCTGTTGTAGATGACCACAACTTCCTTTGGAAGGATGCTACAGGGGTTCCCTTCATTTCATACAGATTTCTCCTCTAATGGCTGTCACACACATGAATCCCCTTCACTTGGCAACTCTTCTTCAAGATGGTAAGTCGCTACACTAAGAGATGACCATAGATTTGATGCCCATGATTTTGCTAACCAGCAGAGAGTGTGCCCTCGTGTAAACCCAGGAAACTCGTACTAAGCTCGAGTCACAAGAAAAATGGATGATCTCTTTAAACCATTGCTCTCTCTCTGTTTGCCTATGAAATCTCTGCTTCACATACAGATCTGAAGATAAAAAAAAATGTAAAAAGAAAATAATCAACAGAATGCCTCCTTTAAAAAAATATCTCAGTCAATAGCCCATGTGTTTCCCAAAAATTTCCTTTGCTGTTCTGCGGCTGCTTCAGAGCTCCACCAAAAATTTCCTTTGTTGTTCTACGGCTGCCTCAGAGCTCCACGAAAATTTCCACATCAAAAATGAGGATTTGATGGGGTATAAATACTAAATTTTCACCCATATTTTAGGGAGCCGACTTGCTAAAATATTTTAATTTTTAATGGGGCCGACATACAAAAATATATATATATATATATATATTTTATTTTTTAATAAAACTTTGACTGAGCCAACTTTGTGTTTGACTGAGCCGACTTAAAAAATATTTTATTTCTAGGCCGACATTCTATTTCTGGGCCGACATTCTATTTCTGGGCTGACATACTATAAAAAAATATTCTTCAGTTAATGTCCATTTGTCCACAACTTGAGCAGCCATTTTGCAATTGCAGGCAGCAAATATCTTCCATGAATGAAGGAGACTGGAACACACAGCTTGATCCTGATAGGGATTTTACATCACCCCTAAAAGAATGGCCACTGCAAGTCCTTGTTGGCATCAATGACAATTTCATCAACATTTGGTGCTTTCAAGCTTCGGAATTTGTTACCCTGTCCATAGGTAGATCCTGCTTGCAATTGTCCGCCTGAGCATTGGTTATATTGGGGTGACCTTAGTTTCCTTACCTAGGTATTGCAAGGGTTACTTACAAAGGTTATTCTGTGAGTGTCCTAGCCAAGTAGGGGTCGGACATCACAGTCGCTATATGCGTTGAAGCCAAGGGAAACTATAATTGGTTACATTCCTCCACTTGTAGTGTATGGGAGTCTCAGGCATCTCCTAGCTGAGGCATACCTCCTGCATTCGAGATCTCACTTGTCCTCCCTCTTGTCTTGTTTGCATCTGACTTAGCTTTACTTAAGGGTGTGCTCTTTGTGCACTGGTTGGATTTAGGGATCGAGGTTAGTTGAGTATCTTTATTTTCTCTTGATTTCGAGTCCTTTTATGTTCGACATGCATGACATCACTACTAGTATCCCATCACCCGCTCCAGGTCCTAGTGCAGACCCTGGTGTTGGACTGGGGTCCACCACAACCCCTTACCTTGCTCATAGATTCGAGAGTGTTCATATTTCACCCTCTACTCCATTTGTGGGAGGATTTTCACTTCCTTCACCTGGTCTTAACGCTAGTGTTCATTCTCACGTGGGTGGTAGTGCATATGTGAACATTGGGTCTACACTTTACATTCCTTCTTATGCCCCATCGTCCACCACATTGTTTCCTTTAAATGCAGTTGTCATGATGAATCCTCCCTATATCCTATAGTTTGGACTCTTTACTGATTGTTTCTAATTATTTTGGATTAATATTGTTGTCATGTAGGGTCCATTTTTGTGCACTTTTGCTGGATATTTGACCCGTTCGTTCCCATGGTAGGTATAACATTGAACTGGCATATAGGATCGGATCACTTTTCTGTGTGCATCATGCAGTGTCCTATGACCATGTTTCCTTAACTATAGGTATGAATCCACTTTGTGATGTTACGAAACCTTCACACTATTACTAGAAGTAACTTCACGTAAGTGGTAGAGCCTTCCTATACATGGGTGCCCCAGGTAGATTTTGTTTTTCCATTTGGTACCCATGTTGAGAATTCTCCCTTAGGTCTGGGAGTCCCTTGTAGTCCCGCCATGTCTTTGAGAAAGAACCCCATATTCTTTATTGAACTTTATGTTGGTCATCTCCAATAGGGACTCTCATTTATATCAAATTGTAATTTCATTTCATGCATATGCTTGTCGTATTGAGCCTTATGTTGGCTCCCTGCTTCATTTTTATAAGCCATATAGCCTAATATTGTCTCAATTCTAGCCAAGTAGATCATTCCATATATATTTTGTAGCTTGATCATCCCATACCCGAATAAGAACCCCCCCCCCGAGTGTCCTTACCCTGCACACCATCATCTTCATCGTCATCATCATCAACTGCTTGGAACTAGTTTGCTTGGCTGCAACACTCGTTTCCTCCTAGTTCTGTACTATAAGCAATTTTATTCTTTTTCAAGCTTTCTAATATGAAAAATACCAAAAAAAATTAAAAAAACATAAAAATTCGAACAGGAAATGATATTAATTTGGAAATTGTCATGTCGTGTTGCCTTCGAACATAGCACTATGTATTCCATCCATTAGTTGGGTTATTAGTATGAATTTATGAGTTGTACATGTTACTCTGAGTTTCTCCACCGACTGGTTATGGTTCCGGTACCTATGGATCCTCTATCGATGCCTCCTGTGTCGCAAAATTGTTCCAGTTTCCATGTTGAGTCTATGTTTCCTATGAGTCTCGATCTGCCTCATGGTCTTGAATGAAGGAAGTTTCAGCCTGATTCAGCCACTCCTCAGTTATCTTGTCCTTGCATGTCGGCCATTCCCGATACAACTACTATTTCATGCACATATTGTTTGTTTGAGTTCTTCCAAATTATCCAGAATTGTTGTGTACCTCATGTTGGTTGATGGGGGCTGACTTAATTCCCTCCTTCCAGCAGATTCCATTCCATCGACTTCATATAATTTATTCTGGAATAGGGATCTAGAGCCCATTGAGTGCCTTGAGACTTGCAATCATCAGTGGCATGTTCTCTTGCCATCGAGAGATTTGGGAATACATCAATGTCCCCTTATCGATGGACTCTCTCAATTGTTTGACTTCAACATATCTATTCACACTTGTTTGATTACACTATGTACCTTGATTCTCATTATCATTATCGATGGAATATCTTGCGTCTGTTAACAATATACATCAATGATTGGTAATCAGACAATGGTCCATCATGTTCGTCCTCGACACCATTATTAGCATGGCGGGACATGTACTAGTGATGATTTGTGTAGAATACCTCCAAGCGTGGTGGAATTTCATATATGCTACCTCCTTGATCGTGCCAGTGTCTATGAGATATCAGTTCTCATCACCAGATTCCAGTGTACCATCAGATGTCTTCATTCAATATGAAGATCTTATTTCACTGTATATTGTACGTGGTGATGACCAACTGTGACATATGTCTATTATGCATATTCATGGTCATTGTATTATTATGTATTTGGGGACTACTACACTTCATATTTGCAGTCACATGTTGAGACCTATCATTGTATTGTATTGATGAGCAGTTGGTTTTTCCACCTAGGTCTTCATTTCTCCACTTTTGGGATTGTTATAATGTATTTCAGCCATCATGTTACCCCTCTGTCCTCACACATTAGGGGGCATCTATTATAGATGATTTCACCACACTTAGTGGATCATGTTTTTATGGCCTTCCTTGTCCCTATGTAGACTCTTTGGACCCCCCTTTGCTCAATATAACTTTAATTATCCAAAAAATTCCTTAAAAAGTATTATTTATTGGTATATGCAGGTCACTAGCTTACAGACAGCGTGTACATGTAGCTTACTCCACTATGACCCGCATACATCGAGAAATGTGCTCAAAAATAAAATATTTGGAGTTTTTCTCATCAAGTAACGAATAACTTGACTATTGGCCTTCCATATGCCTCGAAACGCTTTGAATCAACCCTTCACTCCCTATTGAAGGGATATATATTGAGCTACTTGGATGCATTAGTGGAGGAGAACTAGTGAGAACAAAGGAACTATAGTGGATTTGTGCCCCATTCTTGCATACTTGAGTCTACATCCCTTTGTCCTTTGAGCAGCCATTGATGCTCTTCCCAAGCTTTCCATTGTCTTGTGAGCTTGCCATTGATATGGAGGATTGACGTTGTGGAGGACTCGGTTTCTCGATTTTGATGAGGTGCTAACATATTTTTTCACTTATATCTGTGATTATACTTAATAAAAATATCCATTTCTCGTACATTATATGTGTAAGTATGAATACTTTTATCCATGGATGTATTTTCTTTGATTATATATTGGATTTATATATGCTAAAGTAGGTTCTAACACTTAATATCAATCATGCTTGTATGTTTCGTTGTTGTTGAGAATGAAATGTAGGTGCAAGTGTGGTTAAAAGTTAAACGGGGATCTACTACAAACGTCCAGAACAAGGTACGCTTCTCATCACTTAGTGTTAGACTTTTTTGTCTCTTTAGCATATTGGAAGTGGATTGATTTCTATTGTCATGTTGTCTGTTGTGGTCCACCCTAAGCCATAGGAAGTTTTCTCCGTAACACTTTCTTTTATTGGAGTCACTATAACTTCTTGGATCTTTTTGGAGAAATTGAATACTAGGGTTAGGGAATCATCCCTTAGATACCTAGAGATTAGAGTTTTGAGATGAAAACTTAGCTTGTACTTGTTCAAGAGAAGAAGAGGCAATGTCTTTCCTTAGAGGATATGCTTGTTTGAGCTTATTGGTGTAAACTAGGGTATTCATTGTTTTCCATATCTAGGTTTTTGGAGAGCTAGAGGATTGTACTAGCCTTGGAATAAGGTCATGGTATGTACGTGAACTTCATATTTATGTATATTAATAAATCTTATAGCTACCCATGACTTTTTTAATTGCATATTTGATTTTTACCCGTTTATTTCTTCATGGTTTTGTAATTTCAAAGTTACTTATATGTCCTACTAATTTGAGATAACTAAAGTTGAAATTATAAGTGTTTTGACATTTACATTGAAGAATATGGGGAATATTTATTGTTATATTTACGGTTGTCATAAGTATTTTTCATATATGTTATATGAATGACAATATTTCACTTGTTCCTAAGAACAAGTGATGACAGCTTGAGAAATAATACAAAATGAAGAATAGTATGATGAGACTTCAAGAGGTCTCAGACACAGTACAGTTATGTGACATTGTTGAGCAACATCATTGATGCAGAGCCTTCTAGCTATGAATAAGTAGCTAAGAAGAAAGGGAAGGAGAGTACCAGTTCAAGAAGGATGATGTCTAGGATGCAGTATCGAGACCTGAATGGAAGTCCGTAGATACAGCATGCAGTAGATGACAACATCGAGGGATACAAGGAAATATTTGTAACATGATGATTCTCACGGAAATAAGGCATAGACTACGAAGAGACATTTGCAGCCACTAGAAGATAAGACACATGACAGGCATAATCATGTGTGCAAATGAAACAAGGCCTTGTATGAGCTAAGAAAGCACCCATGGGATAACACATACATGAAGAGCTTGAATATCACCTAGAGTGATGAAGATATTAACATTTGCTACAAGGTTGAAGATGAAAGCCTATAGAGGATGACAAGCTCACAGATGGGTGCGAGAAGAACGTTTTCAAGATAGAGGATCTTGGTATCCAGTGACCCTAGATGGATACATAGAATATTAGTAGCAGAGGAAGCAACTTGTCACTCCGGTACATAATGTTTCAATACATAGAGTATGAAAGGCAGAGGGAGAATGGTGCTCCACTTCAAAGGGAGTGACTGCAAAAGATCCTAAGGTTCGACATGGTACGACAGGATGGACACCTTATTGATGGCTGCAGGCTTTACTAAGAGTAAAGCGGACTCCAACCTTTGCTTCAAGGTTGAAGGCGGAAGATCAATGATGCTCCTGTTATATGTCGATGACCTGTTTCTGACAGGAAAAGAGGAACTCATTAAATTTGCAAGAAGGAGACTTGATGTTGAGTTCAAGATGAAAGACTTGGGTATGGGCATTACTTTATAGGCATGGAAGTGTGGCGGAGTGCAGATGGGATCTTCCTTGGACAAGGGAAGTATGCAATGGATATCCTGAAGAACTTCGGGATGATGGAATGCAAGGCCATGGCCACACCTATGGCATCGAACCTGAAGCTATTGAGTGATGCTTCATCAGAGACGGTTGATGCCACGATGTATCATCAAATGATTTGTTCCTTCATGTACCTGATGAATACAAGACCAGATATCTGCTTTGTTGTGAACACATTGAGGAGTTCCTGACAGATCCGAGACATTTCACCTGATTGCTGCAAAGCATATTCTGAGGTACCTGTAGAGTACAATTGAGTATGGGCTCAAGTATGATACGAATCGGAAGATTAACCTGGAGGGTTATGTGGACTCGAATTGGGAAGGCAATGCTATTGATAAGAAGAGCACTTCGGGGTGTTGCTTCAATATGAGATAAGGTGTGATATCTTGGTTTAGCAGGAAGCAGTCCTACATGGAGCTGAGTACAACCGAGAGAGAAGCAGTGAAGCTCCAATTTGTGATCCAAATCCAGATCTCTCGAAAGAGGGAGTTCTAGCATAGTCGATGAGACAGGTTGTCTGAGCAAAAAATCCCGACGAAGCTCGTAGGTTTCTCGGACGTAAATGGTCCTGTAGGTTGTCCTCAAATGTAATCGGTCCTGGAAAAGCTCGCAGGTTATCCTTGGATGTAATCAACCCTGATGTAATTCTATGCTAGAAATGGCCAAAGTGAAGTTTGAGTACTTCAGGGAGAAGCTTGGTGTTCTCCAGATCGAGGTTCCTTCCAAGGGGAAGTGATGAGTTCATGTTCCTTTCTGACATGGTGGTAGGATTGGTTCCTCCCATGGTTAGATGTAAGTGCAAAGCCCTTCTGACATGAATGTTGGATGTGTTCCTCTCATGGTCAGATGTAAATGCAGAGCTCTTTTGACATGAATCCTAGATGTGTTCCTATCATGGTCATATGTAAGTGCAGAGCCCTTCTGACATGAATGCTGGATGTGCTCCTCTCATGGTCAGATGTAAGTTCAGAGCCCTTCTGACATGAATGCTGGATATGTTCCTCTCATGGTCAAATGTAAGTGCAGAGCCCTTCTGACATGAATGCTGGATGTGTTCCTCTCATGGTCAGATGTAAGTGCAGAGCCCTTCTAACATGAATGATAGATGTGTTACTCTCATGGTCAGATATAACGTGTTTGTATTATTAATTTGCTATATTCTTATTTACATTGCACAATGATAAACTTAGTATTTACTATTTATTATTTACTTTTAGTAGTTTACATGGGATGAATCATTGAATTGTTGTTGCTGGGATTTAATAATTTGTAATACTAATTTTTATTAAGACCTGGACGTCCCCTCGCCCCCCCTCCACCCCCACCCCCGAATTTCACTAAAATTTGGGGGTGGTCTCCACACGTCCCCAATGTGCGTTTCCCCATTCCCGCGC
This sequence comes from Pseudotsuga menziesii, assembly GCA_001517045.1. Taxonomy (NCBI): domain Eukaryota; kingdom Viridiplantae; phylum Streptophyta; class Pinopsida; order Pinales; family Pinaceae; genus Pseudotsuga; species Pseudotsuga menziesii. The sequence continues at coordinate 524,949 of LPNX010792065.1, read as the reverse complement.
TCCAGCGTCCCGAAAAATTAGGGGAACATTGATTATTATTGTTGATGGGGCATCATTACAGTGCTCTTGTGATGCAATGCAATAAGCTATTTCCCTTCCACTTGGTCCTACATCTAAGGTTTGGTTACAAGTTCCCAAAGAAACCAATATGGTGGTTCTATTAAACACACCAAGCACACAGAGACAGGGGAGAGTGAATCTGAGTGTCGTCTTTGTTACTTTTTCAATTTTAACAATCAACAACTAATTCATCAATTCGTTATTATACCATTTGCATAATCATTTCATAAAAATCTATCCCTTCATCAATTATAAATCATAAGCATATGAATCGTGAAGTCATAACAAAAACCATAGCACACGAGAACACAACACCATATGATTTTGTAATCTTTTTGTATTTGTTTTGGAACGGCTACAACTGTGAGGTAAAATCAGCTCCTACTGATACATACAGCACCAACTCCTTATCTAGGACCCAGCCTATTTTTCTTAGACCCAGCAAAGAAGGATTGAGGTTTCCAAACTCCAAATGCAAGACCAGTTTGCATTTACAATACAATATAATTGTTTTACCATACACCTACTCTACCCATTCATCTACAACTCAATCAACCAATTGTTCATGCTAAAGATCTGCTCAGGTGCACATACATCTGCTCTACCCATCTCTGCTACTGCTCATCAACGCTGCTGCTGCCACGCCATTATAGGTATATCATGTTACTGGTCAACCATTGATCAATTCATAGCTGCTTCCATCAATACAGTTTGTCAACCACTGCTAATCTAACCGTCATCATTTTCTTGCATCACTATATCAAGGTCATTGTTTCATCTAAATCAAACATGTTCATCATCACAACATACCACTGTATCTCTCATGTTTTCATTATCATACAGACTGGTGTATACATGCACTATTAACATCATCATATCACTTCATAATTGTCATATGCATATGTCTTTATCACCTCAAGATTGGATGTAGCTGAGGTTGAAGATGACCTTCACAACTTCTCTTCAGGACTGTGGAGTGGCTTAAGCATAAGTCTGATGATATATCGAGTCTCTGCTCATGTCCAAAAAAAGTCTTCTCATCAAGGGTTTGCTTATGTCAATAGATGTCCAATCAAGTCATCCAGAAAGTCTTCTTATGTACTGCTCATGCCCAGGAAACAAGGAGTCTACTCATGCTTAAGAGTTTAAGCATTATCAATCATGTCATTCATACATAGTCAAGCATATCGTTGTCATCATATCACTGTGTCATTGTTCATCATTTCACAGTATGCCACATTGTGTACTCCACACCTCAACCTTCTTTATGCACGGATTAATCTTATGTTGTAGGTGTCACTTGGACTATGCTGTGGAAGACCTTAAATAAATTCCATAGAATTGGACTATGTATACTGTGAAAGATCTCAAACACAGTCAAAAGCTCGGACTTTGTTTCTTCACCATTTTATACATTCAAACCTGTAACCGTGGGACTGTGTGAATGCTACTATAATCCCAGGCAAATCCAAGAGTGGACTGCTCAATTCCAAAAGACACTTGGCATGTGTTACCTCATGAACTAGGGTTGTCAAACACTCAGTTTTGGAACTGTCAACCCATCAAAAACTCAGACTATCATCTTCAAAATTTTGGGAATGTCACATTAGGGCAGCAATACAAAGATTGGAAGCCGAGAATATTCTATATGCTGCAAATTATGGTTATCCTTCTTTGTTGTTGCTGCTGTTGAAAAGAAGAATAGGACTGTTTATCTTGACTGCTGCAAATTTCATGGAGTTTTGCCTTCTCTGTAATTCGGGAGTGGTGTCTTCTTTGGCAAGTTTGGACTGTCAAGGGTATGCTGGTGAAACCCCAAGACCAATCCTAGATTGGACTGTCATCACCAAAAAAAAATTTGACTGCTACTACAATTCGTTGACTGCTCCTACTGCTGCAACAAAACTTGTTGTTGCTACCCTTACTACTACCACCAAAACTTGGATCTTTTCCAAACCTCTGCTGCTACAACTCGGATTGTTTTGAATGTTGGTAATACCCTAGACCATGTCCAAAAATTGGACTGTCGTATAGCAGAAAAAGGAACAAAAAAAAACCAAAAATCAGAGATATTTATTGTCGCTACTGTCACAATCCACTATTCACCCGAATTTCCTTAGTGAATATGCCTCAGTCAGCAAAAAACCTCAGAGCTCTTGTCCACCGAATTTATCTTTTAAAATTGAAGTTTTAATAGGGTATTTATACTAATTTCGTAGGATATTTTTTATTGGGCCGACCTGTTTAAAAATGTTAATTTTAATTTAAAAAAACTTTTGTTTGGTCGGCTACCCCAAAAAGGTGGGGTGCACCAACTTCAAAAAATCATATATTTTCAACCGTAAGGAATTACGTGGCGTGCCACCTACCGTTGGAAACGGCATGACGAGGGCTATCATTCTATGATGGGCTTATTTGCAAAAACATGGTCTTTCACCCAAAAATTCTTCAATGTGTGCAGAACATCGGATTTGACTTGAATTCATCTTGAAGGTATCTTCAAGTACTTTTATGGCACCAAGGGCTACATCACCAACCAAGAGCTCTATCATGACACAAAGAACTCCTTAACAAGGCAAGGAGGACACCACCAAGGCTTCAACAAGACTAAGGGCTAAGCAAGGATCCATGGGCATGTCCAAAGGCTCCTCCATCATACATCATATGATCATCAAATGCAAGAGAGCTTCATTCGTATGTGCATGAGGGATTCTTTAAGGATTCCATCAACATGTCAGAAGGACACTATGAGTGCAACAAGAAGGGCTCCATGAAATGACCATCAAATGCTTCCTCCAAGTGGTAATGGCATCATCAAGCATGTAGAGGCTCCAAGGGTATAAGGGCCACTAATTCACCAAGTCTGGGTCCAAGGAATTCTTTAAAGCCTTCTCCAAGGGCCATGATCCATCATGACATCACATGTGGGCGTGCCACGCCTTCTCTTAAGGTACCATGACACCATCAGAGCATGAAAAACCACAGAATGGGTCATTAATGCTTCTCCAACCCATCTAGGGCTTCTCCATTGTCCGTAAGTGATTCAACACCATCTCCAGGGCATTCATCATAATCACCAGGGTCTTTCGCATCATAAACAAGGAGGTGGTTCCAATATCCATCCTTGTGGGTACAAGGACCTTGTCAAGTGGGTACAAGGTGCTTGAAAGAACAAACCCACTATATAATGGTCCAAGGCACTTCAAGGTACAAACCCACTCTGTGAGAGGTCCAAGGCACTACAAGTGGGACTTCGTGTCATCAAAGACATCCTGTGGGGTCACTGCAAGTCTATGTTGACATCAATGACAATTTCATCAACAATCTCCCCCTTTGTCATTGATGACAACAACTAATGCTCCCCCTATGAGCATGCTCCCCTTTTGTCTGCATCTCTCCCTTTGTCTTCATCTCTCCCCCTTTGGCATCAATGGAAAAGGGTGTCCACATACATGTATCTGAAATCACTGATCACTGGTCATTGCTCCCCCTGTCAACATGCACGGTCCTAGGACCTGTCTGTATGCTTAGAGTAACCATCATTTCTCCTTTGAATTCATTCTCCAGCCTCATGAACTCAAGGTGTGTTAAGGCCTTTGAAATACCTTACACTTGGCTTGCCATATGGTAGCCATCATCCCTGCTCCGATCAATCTCTCCTATCTGCAACTACTCGGTCTTCCTCATCCATACTTGCTTCTTGGCATTTGTCCTTTGAGCATTTGTTCCTTCATTTGCACTGGCTTTCCTTGATGAGTTGTATAGGTAACTTCTTTGTTAGGAATTGTGATCCAAAATGTTATGTTTAGAAGTTTAGTTTAATAAATGTAAAAAGGCATCTACACACTCACGTGATTATGTGAGGTGTTTCTAAGTTAGTTTCAGTAACGGTAAATTAGTTGTTACTCTTTGGATATTTAAATCCATCGAGTTTTCCATGTGAGGTAATATTTCGGGACTCAGCCCTCACATCTCTGTGATGTAATTATTTTCCTTCTTCATTAATAAAGTTTTGCGTCTGAGGACATTTTGTCAAAGTGGTATCAGAGCTCGTGGTTGAAGCTTGGTCTGGTTGGAACCTGGTTGGAAGGTGCTAAAGGTTGTTTGAAGAAGGTGACTTTCAAGGTTTTGGAATAGCGAACTTTTGACCGTAATTTAATGCTTCCTATTCTTTTGGGCTCAAAAAGAATCTATGCAGAAAAGATTTTTTATTGACTGAGTTTTTTTATTTTTACTTGGAGAGAGTAAAATATTGTATTTTTGGAAGGCAAGGTTATTTAAAATCTTATGGAAGAGAATTTTTTTTTTTTTTTTTTGAAAAGAAGAGAGAAAACCAACAGGCATTGAAGAGAGAAAACCAGTGTTGAAGAGAGAACACCAACAGGCGTTGAAGAGAGAAAATCAGCAAGCATTGAAGAGAGAAAACCAACATTGAAAAGAACCAGCAAAACTCCAGCTTAGAGATAGAAGAGTTCACAATCTTGTATAATTTTTTCACTTTTCATTTAATTCAAGATTTATGTAATATTTTGAAAAGTGAATAAGTTGTTTTGGAGAGATAAGGTAATTTCCAGCAAAACTCCAGCGTAGAGATAGAAGAGTTCACAATCTTGTATAATTTTTTCACTTTTCATTTAACTCAAGATTTATGTAATATTTTGAAAAGTGAATAAGTTGTTTTGGAGAGATAAGGTAATTCATTATTCATTTTTATTTTTGGAGATTTTTTATATTAAGAAGAAAAAGGTGGAGAAATAAAAATTTAAAAAAAAACAAAGGTTATTTTTGAGTAGATGGAACTGGAACTTGTGACCTCCCACTCAACAATCTTGTATCTCTCCAATTCACCTTTAAAGATTTGTTATTTTTTGGAGCGATAAGGTGCATTTTTTATTGGGCATTGGAATAATAAGGAGCATTGTTGGCATCATAAAGAGTACTTGTATTTTCACTTAAGGTTTGATTAGAGAAAAGTGAAGGTCTATCAAATTCTTTTCTTGAGGCTATAAGTGGGTCAAGGCCAAGCCCCTATAGCTCTCTTTTGCATGGTGTGTGGTGTTTCTTGCAGTATTTCTTTCATGGTGACTCTTGTTGATGCGTAATTTTGCTTTCGTGTTGGTGGTGATATTTTTTGCATAAAATCTTTTTCATGCGCTTCTATTGGTGATATAAGGTGATTGTTTATTCTGGTGACATAAGGTGTTTTCTTTTTTTAATTCTTGGAGCTATAAGGTTTGCATAATACACATCTTCTGGGGTTATAAGGTGTTTATTTATTTTTACAATGTCTAAAGTTGTAAGTCTTTTTAATGAATCTGACAAGTTGGAAGGATTGAAAAATTATAAAGTTTGGAGTTGTCATATTCAAAGCACTCTTATTTATAATGAATTGTGGAAGGGTGTCTGTAATTCTCAGCCTACCAAACCGACTATTCCTGATCAGCTTGCAAAATGGGAACTAAAAAATGAGAAGGCCTTAGCATTGATTCACAGTACTGTTTCTGATGATATTTTTGTGCATATTGAAAATAGTTCTGGTGCATGGTCAGCTTGGAAGACATTGAAAGATTTATTTGATTCTCAAAGTGAAGCTAACAAAATCGATCTCCAATTGAAGTTGTTTCAACAAAAATTGTCTTCAGGAGGTGATGTCATGGAGTACATTTCTAGATTGAAGAATATCAAACAAGAAATTTCAAGAGCGGGTTTTGGTAAAATTGAGGACAGCATGATGGTGACCATTTTGATCGCAAGATTGCCTGAGACATATAAGCATTTTTTGGAAACTTTACATATTACAAATAAATTGGATAATATTTCTTTTGACGCACTAAGTGAATTACTTGCCACACATGACAAAACTTTTGGTAAAGCAAAGCAAGCAGGAGAAGATGTTTTGGTCGCAAGTACTAGCAAACAGTCTTCAGGTAATCATCAAAAGGGAAATGATCAGAAAGCAAATGAACAACAACGAAATTCTTTTCAATATTCAACCAGAGGTCGTGGTTAGGGTTTTGGAAGAGGAAGAGGCCGCGAAAGAGGAAGAGGAAGAAATCAAGGAAGAGGTTCTAAAGAATCAGAAAGTACACAATCACAGTTTTCTGGAAGAGGAAGAGGTTAAGAAAATCAACAGGTCTCTGGAAGAGGAAGAGGTAATAAACAGGTCACATGTTTTCGTTGTAATTAGAGTTGGACATTATGCTTCAGACTGTAGAGTTTCATTTGAAAAAATTCTAAAAGAAAGAGAATATAAAGAATCTTCATTAGCGGCACATTATGCTCATGCAGACAATAGTGAAAATTGTGAATGTGTTTTTACAGCACTTGGACAATCAAAATCAATGGATTTTGTTCAAGTTCATTAATTGGAATCAGCGAATTTTGTCTAGTCTTCTTATTGTTTCAAAAATGATTTTGAAGATGCTTGGATTATGGATACAGGGGCTACTCAGCATATGACACACAGGAAAGATTTATTTTGGAGTTATGAAGATTGTCATTTAAATTCAATCTTTCTTGCAGATGATTCTATTCATTTGCCACAGGGTAAAGGAACAGTCAAGGTTGACTTGCCAGGAATTGGAGAAAGATTGATTTCTAATGTTTGGTATGTGCCTACATTTAAGAAAAATTTGTTGTCTTTAGTTTTCATTCGCCAATTAGGACATCAAATTGTAATGGAAAATGGTGTTCTTTTGGTTAATTCAAAAAATGATACATACAAAACTGTTATTACAGGTTATGAAGACGGAAAGCTTCTTAGGATGAAGGGAACAGTCATTCCTAGATCAAAGGAACATTTGAAGGAATTTGCAGGTTTAGTTGAAATTGATGTTTCACCTATCAGATTGTGGCACATTCGTTTTGGGCACTTGAATGTTGATAGTCTTGTACAGCTCCAAAAACAAAGAATTGTAAAGGGGTTGCCTACTTTTCGGAAGGAAAATGCAAAGTGTGAAGCTTGCATTTATGGCAAACAAAGAAGGATAGTATTTTTAAAAAGCACTTGGAGAGCAACAAGGAGATTACAGCTTGTTCATAGTGATGTTTGTGGTCCTTTGGAAACTTCACTTGGTGGTTGTAAATTTTTTTGTTGTTTATTGATGATTTTAGCAGGATGGTTTGGGTGTATTTCTTGAAGAAAAAATCAGAAGTGTTTGAAAAGTTTCAGTCATTTCAAAATTTGGTTGAAACAGCGACAAAGGAAAAGATTGCTACTTTAAGAACTGATAATGGTGGTGAGTTTACATCAAATCATTTTTTGACTTATTGTCGGGAAAAAGGGATTAAAAGACAGTTGACCAATTTTTATACTCCACAGCAAAATGGAGTATCAGAAAGGATGAATCAGACTTTATTGGGCATAGCTAGAGTAATGTTATTTTTCAAAGGGTTGAATTCATGTTTTTGGGCTGAAGCAATTCATACAGCAGTTTATTTGAGGAATCGATCTCCTTCGTCATCACTTGATGGAATAACTCCTTTTAAGACTTGGTATGGATTCAAACCTATGGTCAAACATTTGAGAGTTTTTGGTTAAGTTTGTTATGCACTTGTCCCAAAAGAAAAGCGAAAGAAGTTAGAGTCTAGAAGTGTTAAGTGCATGCTGATTGGTTATTCCGATGAGAAAAGGGGGTATAGGCTTCTATCAGATGGAAAGTTTATTATCAGCAGGGATGTGATTTTTGATGAAACAGAAAGTTTAAGTGTAGAAGAAGTTGAAAAACATCTTAGTCACTTAGAGGAAAAAGTAACTAAGGAACAAATAAGGATGCAACACTTAAACAAGACAAGGAATGAACAATGGTTTAATTTCACTTCAAAAGTACAGGATGATGAACAGGTTGAAGACACCTTGAAACAGGTTGAAGATACTTTGAATTCTTCACAAGTTAACTTGGATGTTTCAAATCAAGTTAACATTGAAAAGAAGAAACCAAAATGGGCAACTAAGTTACTTCAGGATGTTAAGTCTGATGAAAAAGGCAAAACAAGTACAAGGAGTTCTAATATGGGTTCAGAAAGTTTTGCTATTTCAGTTGTTGAACCAACTACTTTTAATGAAGTAGTTGAATATGATGAATGGAAAATAGCAATGCAAAGTGAGTATGATGCAGTAATGAAGAATCATACTTGGAAAACTGTTGATTGTCCACATGATGTTAAACCCATTGGTTGTAAGTGGGTTTACAGAATTAAGTACAAAACAAATGGAGATATTGATAAATATAAGGCAACATTAGTGGCAAAGGGTTTTTCTCAGAGAGAAGGGATTGATTATGAAGAAACTTTTGCTCCAACAGCAAAATGGAATACTATTAGGATTGTGCTAGCTTTAGTTACACAAAATGGATGGAAAGTGCATCAAATAGATGTAAAAAGTGCATTTCTAAACGGTGATTTGCAAGAGGATGTTTATATGACTCAACCTCCTGGTTTTGAGGTTCCAGGGAAAGAAAATCAAGTTTGTAAACTGGTTAAAGCATTGTATGGATTGAAACAGGCTCCCAGAGCTTGGTATGCAAAAATGGGTGCCTACCTACAGAAAGTTGGTTTTCTTCGTAGTGAGTCAGATGATACTTTGTATGTTCGAATCCAGGACAACAACTTAATCATCTTGGTTATGTATGTTGATGATTTTCTCATAACAGGTAACAATAATGATCATATATTTCAGGTTAAGCAAGAACTTCAAACAGGTTTTGAAATGACAGACTTGGGATTACTTCATTACTATCTTGGAGTTGAAGTAAAGCAGCGGGAAGGAAGCATATTTATTTCTCAAGCTAAGTACATTTCTGGATTATTGAAGAAGTTTGGAATGGAGGAATGTAAACCAGTGATTACCCCCATGGAGCAAAATTTAATACTTTCTAAATTTGAAGGGGGGGGACTTGTAAATAGTATTGGATATCAACAGTTAATTGGACGTTTCATTTACTTGATGAATACTTGTCTTGATCTATCTTATGGAGTCACCATACTTTCCAGATATATGCAGGAACCTAGAGAAAGTCATTGGAATGCAGCAAAAAGGGTGTTAAAGTATTTTCAAGGAACAAAGGATTTTGGACTTGAGTTTAAAAGAAACAAAAATTTCAAGCTTGTTGGCTATTCAGATGCGGATTTTGCTAGAGATGTTGATAACAGAGCATCTACTTCAAGTTACTTAATGAATATGGGATCAGCTGCAGTGGCATGGAGTTGTAAAAAGCAGGATACAATTGCAAATTCTACAGCAGAAGCAGAATATATTTCAGTTTGGGAAGCCACTTATGAGATAGTTTGGTTAAGAAGGATTTTGCAAGACCTCAAAGTTGATCAGAAAGAAGCAACTTTGAGGTCCTACAAAATCTTTCTTAACCAAACTATCTCACAAGCAGCTTCCCAAGCTGAAATATATTATGCTTCTGCTGTAGAATTCGCAATTGTATCCTGCTTTTTACAACTCCATGCAATCAAGTTAGCCAAAAATCATGTTTTTCATTCAAAGACTAAGCATGTGGATACTAAGTATCATTACATTCGGGCTATCGTCGTCAAACAAATCATCAAGACAAAGTATTGTCCATCAGAAAATCAAACTGCAGATATTTTTACAAAATCTCTTGGAAGGGTCTAATTTGATAAGTTAAGAAATGAAATTGGTATTTGTTCAAAAGAATTTTTGGATCAAAGGGGAGATTGTTAGGAATTATGATCCAAAATGTTATGTTTAGAAGTTTAGTTTAATAAATGTAAAAGGGCATCTACACACTCATGTGATTATGTGAGGTGTCCCTAAGTTAGTTTCAGTAACGGTAAATTAGTTGTTACTCTTTGGATATTTAAATCCATCGAGTTTTCCATGTGAGGTAATCTTTCGGGACTTAGCCCTCACATCTCTGTGATGTAATTATTTTCCTTCTTCATTAATAAATTTTTGTGTCTGAGGACACTTTGTCATTCTCAAGGGCTGTTTCCGTGTACTCCAACAATCTTAAGCTTTGTGCCCAAGGCCACTACAGCTATAACACCTCATCGTACGACAATATGCAGCAATGTGACCAACATTGTTACATGTCCAGCACCTAACTGAGTTGTTGGAACTTCCAACACTTCTTTGATCAGCTTCATGTCTCCATGCCTGAGAGTGCCCCTAACTGTAGGAATTTGTCTTCTGATCTTCAAATCTTCTTGCTGATGTATATGAAGGACTCATTCTTGGTTGACTTCTTTGACTTGCACATTCTTGGGCTTTGTGGCCAAACCCACTGCAGGTGTAGCATCTCAATGTGTGACATGTGGCAGTAATATGTCCAATTTGATTACATGTCCAACATCTAACTGAGTCATTGGGGCTTCCAACCCTTCTTCTTCCATAGAATCTACAATCCATAGCTTTATGACCAAAGTTAGAACAAAAATAACAATAACCATTGAAGCCACTTTCATACCTGGGTCTTGGAGTTGTTTCTTTTCTGAGCTTGCTTTGAAGAATAGACCTAACTTCTTGTTTCATCTTTGAACTTCCAAAGTCCTTGTTGTCATGTGCAGGTGTATGGGGAGCAGCTTTGGGCGTTGATGGACCTGCTTCTGGAGTCTTCGGAGACCAAGTGTCATCTTCAGGTTTTTCTTTGTCCTTCTTGTAACCAAGACCAGTTTTGTCACATGGAGATCTTTGGCAATCCAAGATCTTATCTAGGACAACTGAACTGTCCTTGAACTTGACAAAAGCATGATTCTTCTCACCTTTCTTCCTAAGACCAACTACCTCCATTTCCAACTTCTAGATAGTCTCCTCCTTTTCTTCTAGCTGAATCATCAGGTTTTCTTCTATCCTCTTGGCTTCCTCCAACTGAGTCTTCAGATCATGATTGACCTCTCTAGTTTCGTCAAGCTCTTCAGCAGGCTCTTTTGGTTCTTCCTTTTGACTGATCAATTTAGTCTTTAGTTGTTCAACTTCAACATCCTTGTCTTTTATTTGATCCTGCAACTCTTTGTCCTTGTCTTTGAGCTTTACAAGCAACACTTTCATTGTTATGGTCTTCTGCTGATATTCATTCAAGGATTCCAAGATTTTCTTTTTGAAGTCACTCTGGTTGAGATTTACTGTGTTCAGGAACCAATTGGCTCTGAGATCAATATTCAGCGACGTGAGATGCATCTCATGTGTGGTCTTTGATAGCCCTTCATTATCATCTGCAAGAACCTTCTCAATTTCATCACATAAACTATCATTACAATCACAAGATTCCATACCTTTACTGGAGTCATCTCCTTTCTTGTCTTCCTCTTGATTGATCACTTCTAGGGGCTTGTCTTTTTATTCCTGATCTATCTTTTTGGGTTCTAGTATTGCCTTCTGATACTCGATTTCCAACTTGAACCATAGGTCTTTGGCTGAAGTGTACTCTCCTACACTTTTCTTCACTGAGCTGGGAAATCCATCCATGAGAAATTTCAAGGCTATGGTGTTGTACTTCTTTGCTTTCTTCTGTGCAACTGATTTTCCTTTCTTGTTTGATGGAGCAGGTGGATTGATAACAATCTCCCAAACACCTAACTTCTTCAGATAAGCCTCGATTTTTCTCCTCCAGCTGAAATAATCTATCATATCAAGTATAGGCACGTCATTGCTTTATGACTCTTTCTTTTCCTCCATTGTGTCTAAGGATCTCCTTCAAGCTTGCTAAGCTTGTGACGAAGGCCGGATCTGATACCAATTGTTAGACACACAGAGAGGGAGGGGTGAATCTGAGTGTCGTCTTTATTAATTTTTCAATTTTAACAATCAACAACTAATTCATCAATGCATTATTCTACCATTTCCATAATCATTTCATAAACATCTATTTTTTCGTCAATTATAAATCATAAGCATCTTAATCATGAAGTCATAACAAGAACCATAGCACAAGAGAACACAACACCATATGATTTTGTAATCTTTTTTTATTTTTTTTGGAACAGCTACAACCGTGAGGTAAAATCAGCACCTACTGATACATAGAGCACCAACTCCTTATCTAGGACCCAGCCTAGTTTTCTTAGACCCAGCCAAAAAGGGTTGAGGTTTCCAAACCCCAGATGCAAGACTAGCTTGCATTTACAATACAATATACTTGTTTTACCATACACCTGCTCTTCCCATTCATCTACAACTCAATCAACCAACTATTCCTACTAAATATTTGCTCAGGTGCACATACATCTGCTCTACCCATCTCTACTACTGCTCATCAACGTTGCTGCTTCCATGCCATTGTAGGTATATCATGTTACTGGTCAACCACTGATCAATTCACAGCTGCTGCCATCAATACAGTTTGTCAACCACTGCTAATCTAACCGTCATCATTTTCTTGCATCACTGTATCAAGGTCACTATTTCATCTAAAGCAAACATGTTCATCATCACAGCATACCACTATATCTCTCATGTTTTCATTATCATACAGACTGGTGTATACATGCACTATTAACATCATCACATCACTTCATAATTGTCATCTGCATATGTCTTTATCACCTCAAGCTTGGACTGTAACTGAGGTTGAAGATGACCTTCACAACTTCTCTTCGGGACTGTGGAGTGGCTTAAGCATAAGTCTGTTGATATATCGAGGGTCTTCTCATGTCCAAAAAAAATCTTCTCATCAAGGGTTTTCTTATGTCAAGAGTTGTCCAGTCAAGTCATCCAGAAAGTCTTCTTGTGCACTTCTCAGCCTAGGAAACAACGAGTCTACTCATGCTTAAGAGTTTAAGCACTATCAATCATGTCATTCATACATAGTCAAGCATATCGTTGTCATCGTATCATTGTGTCATTGTTCATCATTTCATAGTATGCCACATTGTGTACTCCACACCTCAACCTTCTTTATGCACGAATTAATCTTATGTTGTAGGTGTCACTTGGACTATGATGTGGAAGACCTTAAATAAATTCCATAGAATTGGACTATGTATACTGTGAAAGATCTCAAACACAGTCAAAAGCTCAGACTTTGTTTCTTCACCATTTTATGCATTCAAACCTCTAACTGTGGGACTGTGTGAATGCTGGTATAATTCCAGGCAAATCCAAGAGTGGACTGCTCAATTCCAAAAGACACTTGGCATGTGTTACCTCATGAACTAGGGTTGTTAAACACTCAGTTTTGGAACCGTCAACCCATCAAAAACTTAGACTGTCATCTTCAAAATTTTGGGACTGTCCATTAGGGCAGCAATAGAAAGATTGGAAGCCGAGAATATTCTATATGCTGCAAATTATGGTTATCCTTCTTTGTTGTTGCTGCTGTTGAAAAGAAGAATAGGACTGTTTATCTTGACTGCTGCAAATTTCGTGGAGTTTTGCCTTCTCTGCAATTCGGGAGTGGTGTCTTCTTTTGCAAGTTTGGACTGTCAAGGGTATGATGTTGAAACCCCAAGACCAATCCTAGATTGGACTGTCATCACCAAAAAAAAATTGACTGCTACTACAATTCGTTGACTGCTCCTACTATTGCAACAAAACTTGTTGTTGCTACCCTTACTGCTGCCACCAAAACTAGGAACTTTTCCAGACCTCTCCTGCTACAACTCGGATTGTTTTGAATGCTAGTAATACCCTAGACCATGTCCAAAAATTGGACTGTTATATAGCAGAAAAAGGAACAAAAAAAATAAAAAATCAGAGATATTTCTTGCTGCTGCTATCATAGTCCACTGTTCACCCGAATTTCCTCAATGCATATGCCACAATCAGCGAAAAACCTCAGATCTCTTGTCCACTGAATTTATGTTTTAAAATTGAAGTTTTAATAGGGTATTTATACTAATTTCGTAGGATTTTTTTTACTGGGCTGACCTGTTTAAAAATTTTAATTTTAATTTAAAAAAACTTTTGTTTGGTCGGCTGCCCCAAAAAGGTGGGGTGCACCAACTTCAAAAAATCATATATTTTCAACCGTAAAAAGTTACGTGACGTGCCACCTACCGTTGGAAACGACATGACGAGGGATATCATTCTATGATGGGCTTATTTGCAAACACATGGTCCTTCACCCTTAAATTCTTGAATGTGTGCAGGACATCGGATTTGACTTGAATTCATCTTGAAGGTATCTTCAAGTACTTTTATGGCACCAAGGGCTACATCACCAACCAAGAGCTCTATCATGACAAAAAGAACTCCTTAACAAGGCAAGGAGGACACCACCAAGGCTTAATCAAGATTGAGGGCTAAGCAAGGATCCATGGGCATGTCTAAAGGCTCCTCCATCATACATCATATGATCATCAAATGCAAGAGAGCTTCATTCATATGTGCGTGAGGGATTCTTCAAGGATTCCATCAACATGTCAGAAGGACACTGAGTGCAACAAGAAGGGCTCCATCAAATGACCATCAAATGCTTCCTCCAAGTGGTAAGGGAATCATCAAGCATGTAGAGGCTCCAAGGGTATAAGGGACACTAATTCACCAAGTGTGGGTCCAAAGACTTCTTTAAAGCCTTCTCCAAGGGCCACGATCCATCATGACATCACCTGTGGGGGTGCCACGCCTTCTCCTAAGGTACCATGACACCATCAAAGCATGAAAGACCATAGAATGGGTCATTAATGCTTCTCCAACCCATCTAGGGCTTCTCCATTGTCCATAAGTGCTTCAACACCATCTCCAGGGTCTTCATCATCATCACCAGGGTCTTCAACATCATCAACAAGGTGGTGGTTCCAATATCAAGCCTTATGGGTACAGGGACCTTGTCAACTAGGTACAAGGTGCTTGAAGGAACAAACGCACTCTGTAAGGGGTCCAAGGCACTGTAAGGTACAAACCCTGTTGGGACGCGTACCCTAAAGATTATTAGTTTTGGTAACTCCGCGGTTGTTTGTAAGCGGAGTTACGGGTCAAAATAGTCTTAGGGGTGTCGGGGTAAGTCAAAACCCCTTTTTGTAATAAACCCATGGTTTAAATCCAGGGTTTAGGGTTTTTGGGTGCCCATGGTTTGAAGCCATGGTTTTGTAAATAGTGCGTTATAAATAGGCACTTGTGTAAATAAGAAAGGTTAAGTTTTATGATGTAAGAAAGACTAAGGCGAAGTTAAGGCTGATTTTGTAAGGAAAGGTTAAGTCCCAGCTGTGTGCGTGGACGACCTCTGCAGCTGTGTGCGCAGAGGGTTTTTGTAAGAAGATTGAGAAAAGACCTGCAGCTGTGTGCGCAGAGGCCTGCTGCTGTGTGCGCGGTTGTTAAGGACTGAAGGGATCTGCAGCTGAGTACGCAGATCAAACTGTGGTTTTGTAGCAAGTTGAAGAAAACATAGTTTGTGGACGTAGCCCCTACACTGGGGGTGAACCACGTTATATTTGGTGTTGTGGTTTCTTGTGTTGTTTCTATTTCTGTTGTCTTTTATGCATTAATAACTGTATACATTTGATAACTTAGATCACTACTAATAACAAGCTTCGCTGTGAATTCCCTGTAGTGGGTTAAGCAAGTTACGTTTGTTTATCTATCTGCGAAGTTGTATAAAAGTAAATGACACAGCTGTGTAATTATTGATTAATAAGTTAGTAAAGGCTAAGGTACAGTAATATCCCTCTCTACTTGCAGAAACCTGATTCTGCGGCACCCCATTGTTGTTTCGAGTGAGACTGCAACCTGTGCGCAGGTTGTTGCCGAAAGGGCCAACACAGTGGGTCTTTTGTTGGTGCGACATAAATGGATTAAACCCGGGTCTGCCCTATTGCCCAACAAATTGGTTCCGTTGCCGGTTGAACTCAGTATCTGCTCAAGAGGGATTTACGTCGTACCTCGAGGGCTATGTTCTGGAGGCCCTCTGTGACGGAACTCGGTGATTGGTTTGCTGAGACTTATCTGCAATTCGCGCAACAAGAGAACACAAATTCGCGTTGTAGCGTATGTGACTTTTTACAAAGGTATGTTTTTTGTGATGCTTATGAAATTTTTTTTAGTAGTATCCACATAGAGTTGCACCAGTGGTTGTCTAGGTTCACAGAAAGAAGGACGAACTGCCAAGCTCGACGGGTTCCCACGTGGACCCCCACAAGGGTCAATCTTGTGCAACACGTGAACAACGAGGTATCCCGCGCTGTTGATTTCTAGACGACGCGCACATTGGAAGCTTTCGTAACAGAGTTTGCCATTAACACAAGTACCTCCTTCAGCGAAGCTGAACGGCAGTTCTTCAAAGGTTCCCGTGGTAAGTTTTTGAATTCATTAAGCTTGCGGATTAAAATACTATTGGCTGAAAAGGGTATATTGTGGTTTGAATCAGACTGCTAACTTCGTAGTACTAACATATGTTTGCAAGTGATAATACCTTCGACGAGCAAAGTGGTTTGCTGTGAAGTGGAAATAGGTACAAAAGATATTTTGACTCCTATTCCTTAGCTCAGGCTACCGCGTCTCCCCGTGTAAATTCTGAAGAGTCAGGCTCTGAGGAAATCCCTTCGCTTGGAAACCCCCCTGTCACCCTGCACCGAAGCCCTGTTACCCCTGAAATTCCGTCGCAATTTGACAGTCAACCAAGTCCGAGTATTCCGGCCACAGGTCAATCTGCCTCTGTAAATCCCCCTCCCTCGACATCCTGTCCCCCTCCCAACCCTCCCAGAACCGCCATGGCCCACCTAGCTGATGATATTAAGTTGCCCATCTTCAAAGGCACGGGATCCAAAGACCCCGAACAGTTCTGGTTTTTATGTGAAGCAGTATGGAACGCGAAGAATATTACAGACCGGGATGTGCGAACCGCGCAGCTCATTACTTCTTTCCGGGATCGGGCTTTGACCTGGTTCATGAAATTCTCCAGTACTCAGAACCCTACTTTAGATGAGATTAAGGCAGCCCTCAACAAAGAATTTAAGAAGCCTAAATCAGAATCGCAGAGCATCACTGAGCTCAAAGAGATTCAACAGCGGCGCGGTGAATCCGTGTGGGACTTTGACCAGAGATTCAAAGTTCTACTAGACCAAGTCAGCTTTACCATTAGTCCTGCGCAGCACAAGGAATAGTTTATTGCAGCATTATTACCCCATATCCGAACTCCACTCATGCAACAGAAGGTTGCTGACCAGCAAGAAGCTCTGGAAATTGCAATGAAGCTAGAAACTGCCCCCGTCGAAGATGATTCCGGTCTTGCTCAAATCCAAGCGCAGCTAGCAGCCATGGCCCTGGAGCTCCGCGATATGAAGAAGGCTAAAACCAGTAGAGAGGAGGTCTGGTGTACGCACTGCCGGACAGAAGGTCACGATAGGGACCAGTGCCCTGGGGTCCGACCCTACTTAAATACGGGTGCGCCCAACCAATTCAATCCCGGTGTTCTATATTGTGAGATTTGTCAAACCACTGGCCAACATCGCCCTGAAAACTGCCATCTTCTTCAGCGATATGTTCAAGTTCCCAAGAACCCCTACTGCAAGTTCTGTAAGTCAGTAGGGCATAATGAAGAAGAGTGTCGTAGCTATGACCTCATGCGAGAGCGCATCTCTGGCGTCTACCGAGTGCAAAATGAAGTCCAGAATAATGACGGATATGGTTACCGCGGCGGTGCCTTTGGAGTTCGCAGCCGTGGTGGTATGCCCGGGAGAGGTCGAGGCCAGGTGGTGTGTTACAATTGTAACCAAGCTGGCCATTTGGCTCGTGACTGTCGGAACCCCACCACAACCTGTCGGTATTGCCGCGCAGTCAACCACGTGATTGAACAGTGTCCCCAGCTCATCGCAAAGATTCAGGAAAACAACAGTGGCCCTACCCAGACTATTCAGTTGATTTCAGTTGAGCAGAGACCGACGGCAGCCATCAATGTGGTCACCCGGAGTGGCACCAGGACACAAATTCAGCATTCGCAGAAACAACCTGTCGAGGTGTGCACACGTAAGGCCTCCGCGCAAGTCCCAGCACTTAATACTGCACAAGACCAAGCACTAGTCAAGGCGGCTCCGTGCGATATTGTTGACCCTCGCACACCCGTAGTACCTGCGCAGCAACCTCAGCAGGCCTCACAGCCGCAAGATGCTTCGCCGGATAAAGTAAGTACACTCTCCTCCTTTTTACAGAGTTGTATGAAACTCTTGAGGAATCAGAATGCTTTAAAAGAGCTGCAAAAAGTTCTTGCTGTCACAGACCCTCAGAGAGGAGTTGATCAGGAGAAAACTGTTAGTCGTGTCCGACGAACGGGGAGGGAAATGAGATTGAATGTTCAGATAGGGGAATATGATATGACTGATGTCATTTTGGATCTTGGATCAGAAGTTAATGTCCTACCCAAGCAGACTTGGGGACAAATGGGAAAACCTTCCCTAGATTGGTCACCTAGACAATTGAGATTAGCTAACCAGCAAAAGATTGTGCCCCTAGGGAGACTTCTTAGTGTTCCCATAGATCTTGATGGGGTAAGCACTCTAGCGGATTTTGAAGTTATCTAGATCATTGATGACAGCAACCCTTATCCAGCCTTGTTGGGAATCGAGTGGGCCATGGCAAATGCTGCAATCATCAACCTTAAGAGGAGACAGATGACCTTCGAAGGAAATGGTCTGCGAGTTATCATACCCCTCGACCCATCCCAAGGAGAAAGATATACAGAACCAATCAGAGACGAAGGGGAGCAGGATACTCTAGACCACATCTACAACATTACAGCCCAGGAAGCCGATTATGTTGAGCCTGATGCCGACGGCGTACTAGATTGGCAATGTGATAGCTCCTGCATGTCTGATTCAGACGATGGTCTAGAGAATTGGCAGAATCGACTGTACGAGCTACATGGCCATAGGTGTGCGCAACTCACCAAGTCTCTTAGATACCTTAGTGCGCAGCCCAGAGAGTTGCCTACCTATGTTGGGTTGACCGACCATGGAGAGTTTATTGTACAAGCACCTCAGTCACAAAGAATGCAGACTCTGGAGACAGCATTAGGAGCTACAGCAGCAGGGCAGACTGATAACAACAAGACTACTCCCAGTGGGGAAACCAGCCAGCAATTTATGTGCCTCAGCTTCATAACCCAAGTCCAAGCAGCGCGACGTAAGTTCATTGGGCAGAATAGCCCTCAGAAACATTTGAGGCACAGTTATGCAGCATGGGACACCATCCCTCGCGAAGAGTGGGTGCATAAGTTCGTACACACCTTGGAACCTCTAGCACAAAAATGGTATATGGAGGCTGCACTCCGACATGGAATTGAATACCAAACCAAGGGGCAGAACCAAGAAGCCAGCCCATCAAACCTAACAGTCCTGTCGCCGGCATTCCCAGGACGGGTCGAAGGGCAATACTGTGCCGAGGATGCTGGTTGTCACGAAGCTCATACCCGGATTCTGCCGAAGTCCACAAACACAGCGAGGCTTAAAATCCGACCGTTGGGAAGCAGCCAATTTGGCGGCGGTAGTGTTTTAATTACCTTAAATGCCTATACTAAGGCCAGTATCGGAAATCGAGCTCCACTTGGACAAGATTTTCGTCAGATTTGGTGCCTTCAATGCACCGTCCTGCGCGATTTGATTGATGGCGTGTATAAGAAGATGCCTAAGTTAGGGAAAATTGCATTCTGCATTTCTTCAAGATTTACGAGTGAACCCATGACAACAGAACGAGAGATTGACGATTTGGTCAGAGAATTCGAGCAAGAGGGTCTGATAAGCTGCTCTAATCGGCCGCCTACCCTTGCTCCCTGTGAAGAAGCTCCCCCAACACCACCACGGCCGATGCAGATACGGTCTGCCCGGAAAAAGATCAGAACTGAAGTTCGCTCCAAGCGAAACCAAGACCGGCAGAGGCAAACAGGGCAAACACCAGCAGATCATCCTATGGATCCCACCGGTTCAGCACAAGTCCCGGCCGGGGGTAGGGAGAATATTGCACCACCGCAGCTACCATATCTACAACATGTTCGCCCAGGTGCCACGTTACCCCATCGAACAAAGCAGTTCACGTTAACCACACCCTCGCTGCCACAAGGAGTTCAGCTGATCGGAAGCATGACAGGGAAGATCGATCGGCTGAAGTACAGTGATCACGACACAAATGACCATGGCAAGTTTCCACAGTTTGAACCAGCAGAATACTTGCATCGCGTCAAGTACCCAGATCATAAGGTCACACTACTGGAAGTGCAACCATGGGCTACAGGCCTGAACAAAGCTGGCCTACTCAAGATGCTTGATATTCCCCATTTCGGTTGCGGCATACATGTGACCGTAGTGACCAAACAGTTGCTAGCGTTAGTGCATGACGGCTATTTATGGATAGGGGACCAGCAAATTCCTATTGACGCCACACTCATCCATAAGATCACAGGTTTACCAATGGCAGGACTTGATCCGGGAACTGAATTTCCGTCCAAACATGACGATACAAAGCTCGCGCAAACTATGAAAGAGCGGTTTGGCCTGACAAAGGGGAAACGGGGATATCACACTTCCACAATTCAGGAACAGCCCATTCACTTTGCAGCTGAACTCTTAGCCTGCAAACTCATACGGAAATGCAGGCCAACTGAAGTACCTGCTCCGGTTATCCGGATTGCTATGAACTGCGCTGAGGGGTATACTTATAATTGGGCCGCATATCTTGTGAAGGAGTTCCTGGAGGATGCACGCGATGCACAGGAAAAAGGTAGACCTTTTCATTATTCCTGGCTTTTAATACTTATTGCATTAGTTGGGTGGAAAGAACCCACTGAAGCCCATTTTGTAGAGTTAAACCCAAGCATGCCAGGGGCAGCGAGGTACGCCTCCCTATGGATATACTCAGATAAGGTATCTCAGCAGATGACGAACACTGTGTTCATCTTTTATGCCATGAGTATCCACTATGAGATTGTGCGAACACCGTGGCTTACCAATGAGGTGTTCTCTAAATACGAGGGCGCCGCGCACTTCAGTGCCGATATGCATCATGTTTTCATTCAAGCCCGTGCAGATCCACAACGGCAATGCTTTAAATTACCATATGTAGTCACCGAACCAGATATCAGGGGTATAATTCAGCACTGGCCAACTGACTGGCTGAAAGATATAGGAAAAAAACCCTCTATTCCAGTTCCTCCAGCTACCAATATTGGCGCAGGTACCAGTCAGGCGCAGCAGCAAAGCCCATTGGAAGATAGCGAAGACCTAAGTGATTCGCAGATGGATGATGACGGCCAAGGTGGAGACGGCGGACAGGACGAACAGGATGAGGAGTTGATCAAGACCATATCAGATCATAACCCAGCAACGAAGCGCAAGTCACCAGAAGTAGCAGAGGTAACCAAGACACAGTCCCGCAAAAAGTCAAAAGCGTCGAAGGACAAATATATTGAAGAAGAAACCACTATAACGCTGGATGCGCTAGAGCAAGCTCTAGAACAGTCCACGGGAGCACTTACTAAAAAATGGTCAGAGTTTGCAGAACTGCATCTTGCTGGGCTCTCAGGTATAGCAAACAGGGTTTCGGAGCTAAAAGAGTTAGCCGCAAAAGCAGCACACAGTACTGCGACAAGTAGCACTACAGCACCCACGCAGCAGGATATTAGGCAATGGCTACCCAAAGATCACCAAGGACAGGTATCAAGCGCAACTCTGGTACTGCCCGATACAGATTCTCGGCCCCAAATGAGTATGACCGTAGGGCTCGATTATACAAAGATGTCCATGTCAGAATTGCACCTCTGCCAGCTCGCTATTACAAAGGAGATCCATGCACGAGACCAATTGTCCCAACTCCAATTGGAAGACACCATCAAACAAAACAAAACCTTTGCAACACGCCTAGAAGAAGTAGCACAACAGAAGAAAGCGGCTAAACATAAAACAACTACGCTGATGCGAGCACTGGACGAGGCATATCGGAGTCTTTCTGACTCCGACATACAGGGAACAGAGGAACCAGAGCAGAGAATCGCTAAGCTGAGAGACTATGCCCAGCAGTCTCGCAGCGAGATTGAAAGGATGAAGACAGAACACCAGCACCAGATCGCAGAACTTCAACTGCGCATCCCTCCCCAGACTCCACCAGAGGTCCGAGAACAGCGCCATCAGGACATCAAGGCTTCAGCAGCAAAAATATCAGATAATGTGGCCATCGTCGCAAAACTGATGGAAGACAGCATAGAAGCATGGGCGAACCTACAGGACCTTCCAGATGTAGGTAAGATCCAGGAAACCATCAAGTTGCGCCAGGATGAATTAGATGCAGTCATAGTAGAAATCAAGACGATGCCACCTATGCAGAAGATGGCTAAAGTGAAGCGCAGCAAGGAACTTCAACA
The DNA here is from genome assembly GCA_001517045.1 of Pseudotsuga menziesii. Lineage (NCBI taxonomy): Eukaryota > Viridiplantae > Streptophyta > Pinopsida > Pinales > Pinaceae > Pseudotsuga > Pseudotsuga menziesii. The sequence goes on along the minus strand of LPNX010792065.1, from coordinate 502,645 downwards.
GGAAATCGAGTCCTGCAGGACGAAGGTAACGCTGCTGGAGAATGCGTTACAGCCCCTGGTTGATGAAGCATTAGAGTTGAGCAATACTGCAGAGAGTCAGCTCAAGCTTTTGAAGACCTATGACACTTTTGCGCAGGAATGGGCTGACACAGAATCATCCTCGGTATTACAGGAATTGGTGGAAAAGGAGAAAGCCGCTGATGATATACTACACAACCTCACCAGTCGCTTCCAGACTCTCGCGCAGAAGATTCTCCCACCAGAGTCCTCGCAGAGTGTCCCGGGACGGGCCACTAGTGAGTCTTAGGGGCCTGTTGGGACGCGTACCCTAAGGATTATTAGTTTTGGTAACTCCGCGGTTGTTTGTAAGCGGAGTTACGGGTCAAAATAGTCTTAGGGGTGTCGGGGTAAGTCAAAACCCTTTTTTGTAATAAACCCATGGTTTAAATCCAGGGTTTAGGGTTTTTGGGTGCCCATGGTTTGAAGCCATGGTTTTGTAAATAGTGCGTTATAAATAGGCACTTGTGTAAATAAGAAAGGTTAGGTTTTATGATGTAAGAAAGACTAAGGCGAAGTTAAGGCTGATTTTGTAAGGAAAAGTTAAGTCCCAGCTGTGTGCGTGGACGACCTCTGCAGCTATGTGCGCAGAGGGTTTTTGTAAGAAGATTGAGAAAAGATCTGCAGCTGTGTGCGCAGAGGCCTACTGCTGTGTGCACGGCTGTTAAGGACTGAAAGGATCTGCAGCTGAGTGCGCAGATCAAACTGTGGTTTTGTAGCAAGTTGAATAAAACACAGTTTGTGGACGTAGCCCCTACACTGGGGGTGAACCACGTTATATTTGGTGTTGTGGTTTCTTGTGTTGTTTCTATTTTTGTTGTCTTTTATGCATTAATAACTGTATACATTTGATAACTTAGATCACTGCTAATAACAAGCTTCGCTGTGAATTCCCTGTAGTGTGTTAAGCAAGTTACGGTTGTTTATCTATCTGCGAAGTTGTATAAAAGTAAATGACACAGCTGTGTAATTATTGATTAATAAGTTAGTAAAGGCTAAGGTACAGTAATATCCCTCTCTGCTTGCAGAAACCTGATTCTGCGGCACCCCATTGTTGTTTCGGGTGAGACTGCAACCTGTGCGCAGGTTGTTGCCGAAAGGGCCAACACATTGGGTCTTTTGTTGGTGCGACATAAAAGGATTAAACCTGGGTCTGCCCTATTGCCCAACAAACCCACTCTGTGAGGAGTCCAAGGCACTACAGGGGGGACTTAGTGGCATCAATGACATCCTGTGGGGTCACTGCAAGTCCATGTTGGCATAAATGACAATTTCATCAACAGGTTCAGCTTCATGGTAATTGTTAATTGTTGATCGCATTCTAGTAGACTAATTATTCGTTGACAACACTCTTGTGAACAATTGTGCATCGAACACTCATACTTACCCACCCATGTACCCTCCGTGAATACTCCATCAACATGCACCCATTGCCCCAATTATCTAATTGGCAATGTGCTCTTCCAGTGGAGTTTGCCCATTCATTTATTAACATCAATTAGATATTAGTTAGTGCTTCCCAAGTAGATTTTCTCAATTAACTCAGCCATACTCAATCCTTGTCTAGGGGATCTTTCGACTTCTTGGCCAATGCCTTACCGCTGGCCATTGTGCTCTTTGCACTTATTTCCACAATTGGGATCCATCCAATTTTGGATCAACCTGCAATTATTAAAGACCAAGCTTGTAGTCCATGTGGAGCAAATTGGACTAAATTTATTGAAGCAGATAAGGTCCTACAATTACTAAAGACCAGCCTTGTTGTCCAAGTGTAGCAAATTGAACCATAGTTATAAAATCGGCTAAAAATCGTTGATGTCCTAAATTTCGCCACTCTTTTAGGCTGCTGATTTTTTCGGCCAAAAAAATCGCAAGTTTTACCGAAAATCGCACCACGCGAGATTTACAAAAAAATGGCGTTTTTTTCAAAAAAATCATGATATGATAGAAAAAAATTGCCAAGGTCCTGGGCTTTAAGGGAATGTTTGAAACTTTCTAGGTATTTTTCATAAATTTAAAAACACGGATTTCTAAAAAAAATGACTAGTTTTATACAAGTGATGTTGATAATGTTAAAAATTTAAGTAAAAGGAGAGAAAATAAAACATAAGGAGAATGTCATTAAATCATTAATTGTTGATGAATATGGTTGTCATTGATGACAAGCCATTAATGACAAACGACAAGCCATTAATGACAAACGTTAAGCATGTTGACATGGCATGGTTGATGAAATAGATAACCTCTTGAAGCAGACAAATGGTGGTATAATAAGGTCCTTGGTGCCCTAGGGGGATTGGTACTTGAACCCACACTTGGTGGCTATTAGATAATAATGTTGAAGCTAAAAACATCTTGATGAAACCCATTGATTAAGTCCCTAATACTCCTACAGCACATAATTGCTTGGAACCTAAACATGGCACAAAGGAACTTGTAATTAAAACTAATGGCGAAGTCGTCCCAGCTTTAAAAGACAATTATTAAATGAAAAATAAATATTCTTAAGACAAGTCAGCCAGCTAGAAGAAAAATACATAAATTAAAATTGTTTGATAACAGGTCAGCGCAGTAAAATTTATTATGAAAAACTAGTAGAAATACCAAGTGAACGCCTTCATTTTTGTGTGGAAAATTCGATGGAAAGAGAACTCTGAGCCAATGAACTTCACTGAGGAAATTTCGGATGGAGGCAGTCTGATATTTTGACATGCATCCAAATTTTATAGTGGCAACAGTCTGATGAATTTTTTAACAACCACAATCAAGGACTATCCTCGATGGTTACAGTACCTAGAAGAATCCACGCAGCAATCATTTTTTTTGGAGCAGCAGACACCAGTCTTTTTAAGTATGATATTTTACCTGAGTTTTTAGTTCTGCATTTTCGAGACAGTCTGACACAAATTCAAGCTAGTTGAGGCTGCCTCAGACACGAGCTTCTACAACAACATATTTTTTTTTGAAGTGTGAACTCGCAGCAAATTGTACTCTGACGAATTTTTAGACATCACCAAGGACAGACAATAGACTGAAAATTTAATCAACTTCTGATGTTCATAATTAATAGAAGCATAGTGTTTTTGAAAGTCTGAGCTCGGTGAAGTTGTGACAGTCCATGACTCTTGAAGTGCTTGACAGTCCTACAACCTAGACCTCTTTCTGTGATGAAGTCCCAATCTAAATCTTGAAGAAAAGTCTGATAGTGCATGAGGAAAGAACCTTGAATTTTGAGAGTCTCTTGAAAAAGGTTGATAACACTTATCATGAAGACAATGATGTTGATGATAGTGGTTGCCATGATGACATAGTGAATGCTTGATAGTGTTACCTTGATAATGGTGGAATTGGCAAATATTATATGCTTACTTTGACAATTATATGCTTGAGTATGGCAGTGATGTGCTGACATGACAGTGATATGCCTGAGAGTGATATGGACAGTGTTGACAAAGCAGAGATGAACTTGTGGAGATGTTGCAGTAAACTCAGGGATGATTCTTGAATAGCAGCGATAATGATGTCATGCATATCTTATTGATGAGGCAGAACTATTCGACAAATGACATGACTATGGACAGAATGATGATGAACAGCTGATGACAGTTCTTACTTGGTGAGTGGATGACAGCTCTAGTATTCACAGACCAAGTTTGGACTTGTGTTGGGCTCTTCCTCTCAGCCAATACACAGTCTAAGCCTAAGTATAATGAAGAGTGACTTGAAGAAACATACTAGTGACAAGAAGACATGACCAGTGATAAATGATAATAGTGATGAGGTGGCGATGATCTCTTTAGCAGAAGACGTGATGATGATGTGATAGTAAGGACAGACTGATGACATGTTGTGACAGAATTGACAAATTGGCAGAGTTGAATATTGACATGACAGTCATGATGTGTTTGTTATGAATGTGACGTATGAAATGTAATGTGACAGAAATGTACTTGTAATACAAGTTGGGTCTTGTACATGCTGTCTTAGTAGGATCTAAGAAAAACTAAGCAGAGTCCTAGATAAGGAGTTGGCGCTCTTTGTTTCAGTAGGTGTTGAATTTCCATCACATTTGTAACCGTTTGAAATACAAAAAGATTACAAATATTATATATGTGTCTCTTGTGCAATGAGTTGATGATTATGTGTTTTATTTGATGAATGAGTTGATCATTGAAGCATAGTCTATTGATGAATACGATGCTGAATTGAATGTGAAATGATGACTTAAGTTTTAGAGTTTCAAGAAGTTAAAATTGAAGTAAGTTCAAGCTCACTGATTCATCCCCGCCCTCTCGGTGAGCCATTGTGTCTAACAATTAGTATCAGAGCCGACCTTCAGCACTAGCCTAACAAGCTCGAAGGAGATCCGTGGACACACACAGTGGATGAACAAAAAGGGTGTTCAATGACTGAAGTACTAGAGGAAGCACTCATAAAGATTGAAATAAATGTTATGCAGGCTCTTAATGAATTGAAGAAATCCAAAGAAAAGAATGAGCTGCAACAAAGACTATTAGAAAAAAATGAGCAAGAGAGACATGATCTGAAACATCAAGTTGAAGAAACTCAGCAAAACCTCATGAGTCAGCTTCGAAAAAAGGATGCAGAGGTCAGTTCCTTGAAATATGAACTTGACAGATTGAAAAATAAAGTGGCTAAGTTGAAACAAACAAACGAGACTTGTGCAAGTCTTAAAGGACAATTGCAAGAGACCAAAGCTCAGTTACTGGAACAGAATGAAATTAGTCAAGCAAAAGAGCTAAAGATCATTTCTCTGAAAGAGGAAATGAAAACTTCGGCACCAAAAATTGGAAGTTCAAAAAGAGTTCATCAACTCTAGATGACATCCTCAGCTATCAGAGATCACCACATGTCAAGACTGGGATAGACTATGATAAAGAAGAGATCACTGAAGACTTCAAGCTCCTAGAGAAGAAGACTGAAAAGAAGTCTAGGAGTTATGCAGACATTTTGAAGAGCCTCAAGTATGGTAAAGAAAGAAAGAAAGAAAACACACAAACTCAACAAAATAAGGAAGTTTCTCCAGATCAAGGTCAGCCAAGAAGGACCATTCTACAAAAAGGACAATGTGTTCCCAGGTATGAAAAAGAATTTTATGGTTATTGTTACTCCTATAATGAATTTGGACATAGAGTTGTAGATTGCAGATCTTAGGGTAGATCCACTCCATCAAGAACTAGAGGTATGAATACTTGTATTCAATGTTACAACTATCATCATTATGGTCATGTAGCAAGGAATTGCAAAAATGGATTAAACAACAACATTGAATGCTATAGCTGTCACACATATGAGCACATTGCAAAAGATTGCATGCAAAGGATCAACAAAATATGGAGAAAGAAAGAACAGGTTCAAGCAAATGAAAATAATGTGTCTAGAAAAGAGGAAGGAAAGGAGATATTTCAACCAATCCTGATTGAGAATCATGCTAAGAGGCAAGAAGAAAACATTCAAAAGCTAGGTGTTTCAGTGTCCAAGAATGAAGCTGATCAGTGCAAGAAAAGTGGCTGTCATTTGGGAAGTCAAGTCTAAGGTCTTTTAGAGACCATGATACACCTCAATTTCATGAAGCTGGAGGGTGAACTCATAGGTAAATGATGGCTACTCCAATATTAGTAATAGGTCCAAGGATCGTAGCTACAACAGAATAATGATAGAAGGAGTAACTGACAAATATCAGACTAAAGTTATCCTTGGCTACCATGGATCAGCTACAACATTTATTTAAAAATCAGTCATGAGATCATACTTGAAGAGTTTTTGAGATCCATTTTAAGGGCTTCTCTAAGGACAGATTTGGCATTTATTAAAGGAAAAGTATATGATAACTCGAGAAATGAAATTTGAAAAGCTTTTCCCCACATAAGAGTTAATTGTTGAAACAAAGTATTGTCCAAAAAATTAAAAAAAGGAGGGAACCAGGTAGTGAAGTGATCAAATCTGAGTTTTAAGCTAAGTCCATTTGCAAATCAGAATCAGAGTACAACTAGACAAGAGATTAAGGTTGATTTAGAAGGAAAGGTTGATTGTGCATGATTGTTAAGAACAAATTCAAAAGAAATCTTGAGGCAAAGGCAGTCTCTATGAATCTTTTCTAACTGAGAAGGCATGACTTGAAGCAATTCTCAGGAAGATAGTACCAATGGGTTGATATGCAGTAAGCAATGTAGAGAGTAATGCAGATTTGAAGAACTGCCTCGTGGCATTCATGTTCTAGGTTGTGTGTTTTAGTTCTAAGATTGCAGGAACATATATCAGCCAATTTTTGTGCTGATGACTTGCACAAGAACAAGTTGTTGAAGGCTCTCTTGGAGCAGCAGTTGAAGTATACTTAAGAGGCATGATGATAAACAGTTGAATAAGCTCAGGCAGAGTTTGATAAGACTACAGAAGTATTTGTGAAATACTTTTAAGCATGGTACAGAAATTTGGAGAAGATCAGAATTGTTTGAATCAGCATATCACTAAGGAGGGAGCAATTTAGTAGCAAAACTTTGAGTTGAAGATGAATCAGATTTGAAGAAATCCTATTACGAGAAGAGAATCTAGCAACACGTTCTTGATGGAAGATCAATATCAGCATGAAAGGGGGAGTGGGTTTATGGAAAACTAGAAGATGAGCAGACTACATGAGTAGTAGGATGACAAGCTAGTGGCTTAAATTGACTGAAACCTTAGTAGAAAAACTCTTGAAGAAAACTAATATCGCTCTTGTGACAGTCCAAGCATGTTAATTCGTCAAATTATGACTGAAGAAAACATAATAGACAAGAAAGAGAAGAATTCTATCTCTGAGATCGTGGAGACTTCCAAAGTCATCCGGCATAGCTTTGGCTGACATAATTAAAGGTTAAGTATGGATCCTACTACAAGCTTAAGCATGCACAGCAAGACAACATTGGGATTTCCCTTGCTATAAACATACCGTGGCAATTTGATATGAACATGAAGTTTGGGCACTCTCCATAGTTGTGACAACATTTTGGGTATGCCATTGAAGATCCAAATTGCAAGCATCCCTCCAAAGGAATGAATGTTGATCAGTCTGACACATACTTAATGGTGTTTGATTGAGACAAGAAGCCGAGTGAATTGTGGCTGAGAGAAGACTAATGACTTCTAAAAGTCAAAGATTGATTGAGTATGGAATTGTGTTTCGGGAACAGTTCACCATGGATTATTGTCTTATAAGCATGAACAATACAGATCCATAAGCATGTATGCATATGAACAAATAAAAAAAAGACATGCCATTATTGGAACTATCACAACTTTGCAAGCACAGATTTAAGAGACACTGGAAACTTTCCCTTGAATATGTGAAGAAATTAGGTATGGCATATGTATATGCACAGTTTTAAGTGATGTTGTAGCTCATCAAGGCAGGAGAAGAATAAATCTGCTTGAGAATGTTGAAGGCTGTGGTACAGCAGAAAGAAGGTGTTGATAAAGTCTGTTAAAGATACTTCATGATCTTCAACAAAGGAAGCAGACTGGGATGTTGATAAGGGGGAGAAAGGATAATATGCAGTGATTTCAGAGTGCCATTTATGAATTTACTAGACAAAACCCTGATCAAGTTTGAAGCAGCATATCAGATAGGGGGAGTGTCTACACTTATGTGAAATTTGAAGATGATCCAAAGCTCAAGATCAGAAGTTAAAATGATGAATTCAAAGCTAATTGTTTTTGGGTAATGTGAAACCTCGAATGGATAATTGACCCTTTGTCATTAATGTCAAAGGGGGAGAAGAAGAAGTTGGTTGGTTGCCGTCAATGAAAAAGGGGGAAATTGATGAATATGGTTGTAATTGATAACAAGCCATTAATGACAAAGGTTAAGCATGTTGAGATTGCATGGTTGATGAAATAGATAACCTCTTGAAGCAGACAAATGGTGGTATAATAAGGTCATTGGTGCCCTAGGGGGATTGGGACTTGAACCCACACTTTGTGGCTATTAGATAATAATGTTGAAGCTAATAAATCTTGATGAAACCCATTGATTAAGTCCCTGATACTCCTACACCACGTATTTGCTTGGAACCTAAACATGGCACAAAGGAAATTGTAATTAAAACTAATGGTGAAGTCGGCCCAGCTTTAGAAGAAAATTATTAAATTAAAAATAAATATTTTTAAGACAAGTCGGCCAGCTAGAAGAAAAATACATAAATTAAAATTGTTTTATAACAGGTCAGCTCAGTAAAATTTATTATGAAAAACTAGTATAAATACCAAGTGAACGCCTTCATTTTTGTGTGGAAAATTCGGTGGAAAGAGAGCTCTGAGCCAGCGAACTTTAGTGAGGAAATTTCGGATGGCAGCAGTCTGATATTTTGACAGGCATCCAAATTTTACAGTGGCAGCAGTCTGATGAATTTTTTTAACAGGCACAGTCAGGGACTATCCTCGATGGTTACAGTACCTTGAAGAATGCAAGAAGCAATCAGTTTTTTTTGGAGCAGCAGACATAAGTCTCTTTAAGTTGGGTATTTTACCTGAGTTTTTAGTTCTGCATTTTTGGGACAGTCTCAGACAAATTCAAGCTAACTGAGTCTGCCTCAGACACGAGCTTCTACAGCATTATATTTTTTTTTTTAAGTGTGAACTAGCAGCAATTGTACTCTGACGAATTTTCAGACATTACAAAGGATAGACAATAGACTGAAAAATTTAATCAAGTTATGAAGTTCAGAATTAATAGCAGCATAGTGTTTTTGAAAGTCTGAGCTCGGTGAAGTTGTGACAATGCATGACTCTTGAAGTGCTTGATAGTCCTACAACCTAGACCTCCTTCTATGATAAAGTCCCAATCTGAATCTTGAAGAAGAGTCTTATAGTGCATGAGGAAAGATCCTTGGAGTTTGAGAGTCTCTTGAAAAAGGTTGATAACCCTTATCATGAAGACAATGATGTTGGTGATAGTGGTTGCCATGATGACACGGTGAATGCTTGACTGTGTTACCTTGATAATGGTGGACTTGACAAATATTATATGCTTACTTTGACAATGATATGCTTGAGTATAGCAGTGATGTGCTGACATGACAGTGATATGCCTAAGAGTGATGTTTAATATGAGAGTGATGACGTGGACATTGCTGAAACAGCAGAGATGAACTTCTGTAGATGTTGTTGCAGTCAACTCAGGGATGGTTCTTGAATAGCAGAGATAATGATGTCATGCAAACCTTATTGATGTGGCAGAACTATTTGACAAATGACATGACTATGGACAGAATGATGATGAATAACTATTGACAGTTCTTACTTGGTGAGTGGATGACAGCTCTAGTATTCACAGACCAAGTTTGGACTTGTGCTGGGCTCTTCCTCTCATCCAATACACAATCTAAGCCTAAGTATAATAAATGGTGACTTGAAGAAACATACTAGTGACGAGAAGACATGACCAATGATAAATGATGATAGTGATGAGGTGGCAGTGATGCCTTCAGCAGAAGACATGATGATGATGTGATAGTAAGAACAGACTGATGACATGTTGTGACAGAATTGAAAAATTGGTAGAGTTGAATATTGACATGACAGTGATGATGTGTTTGTGACGATTGTGATGTATGAAATGTAATGTGACAGATATGTACTTGTAATACAAGATGGGTCTTGTACATGCTTTCTTAGTAGGATCTAAGAAAAACTAGGCAGGGTCCTAGATAAAGATTTGGCACTCTTTGTTGCAATAGGTGTTGAATTTCCATCACAGTCGTAGCCGTTTGAAATACAAAAATATTACAAATATTATATTTGTGTCTCTTGTGCAATGAGTTGATGATTATGTGTTTTATTTGATGAATGATTTGATTATTGAAACATAGTCTATTGATGAATACGATGCTGAATCGAATGTGAAATGATGACTTAAGTTTTGGAGTTTGAAGAAGTTAAAATTGAAGTAAGTTTTGGAGTTTGAAGAAGTTAAAATTGAAGTAAGTTCAAGCTCACCAATTCATCCCCCCCTCTTGGTAAGTCATTGTGTCTAACAATTGGTATTAGAGCTGACCTTCAGCACTAGACTAACAAGCTCGAAGGAGATCCGTGGAGACACATAACGGATGAACAAACAGGGTGTTCAATGAATGAAGTACCAAAGGAAGCACTCATAAAGATTGAAAGAAATGTTCTACAGACTCTTAATGAATTGAAGAAATCCAAAGAAAAGAATGAGCTGCAGCAAAGACTATTAGAAAAATATGAGCAAGAGAGACATGATCCGAAACATCAAGTTGAAGAAACTCAGCAAAACCTTAGGAGTCAACTTTGAGAAAAGGATGCAGAGGTCAGTTCCTTGAAAGATGAACTTGACAAATTGAAAAATAAAGTGGCTAAGTTGAAACAAATAAATGAGACTTGTGCAAGTCTTAAAGGACAATTGCAAGAGACCAAAGCTTAGTTACTGGAACAGAATGAAATTAGGAAATGAAAACTTCAGCACCAAAAATTGGAAGTTCAAAAAGAGTTCATCAACTCTAGATGACATCCTCAGCTATCAGAGATCACCACATGTCAAGACTGGGATAGACTATGATAAAGAAGAGATCACTAAAGACTTCAAGCTCCTAGAGAAGAAGACTGAAAAGAAGTCTAGGAGTTATGCACACATTCTGAAGAGCCTCAAGTATGGTAAAGAAAGAAAGAAAGAAAACACACAAACTCAACAAAATAAGGAAGTTTCTCCATATCAAGGTCAGCCAAGAAGGACCATTCTACAAAAAGGACAATGTGTTTCCAGGTATGAAAAAGAATTTTATGGTTATTGTTACTCCTATAATGAATTTGGACATAGAGTTGTAGATTGCAGATCTTGGGGTAGATCCACTCAGTCAAGAACTAGAGGTATGAATACTTGTATTCAATGTTACAACTGTCATCATTATGGTCATGTAGCAAGGAACTGCAGAAATGGATTAAACAACAACATTGAATGCTATAGCTGTCACACATATGAGCGCATTGCAAAAGATTGCATGCAAAGGATCAACAAAGTGGAGAAAGAAAGAACATGTTCAAGCCAATGAAATAATGTGTCTAGAGAAGAGAAAGGAAAGGAGATATGTCAACCAGTCCTGATTGAGAATGATGCTAAGAGGCAAGAAGAAAAGATTGTCAGCATATCACTAAGGAGGGAATCAGCGTATCAGAGTTGTCAAAATGTTGAATCAGCATATCATAACTTGGTCTGTGAATACTAGAGTTGTCATCCACTCACCAAGTAAGAACTGTCATCAGTTGTTCATCATCATTCTGTCCATAGTCATGTCATTTGTCGAATAGTTCTGCCACATCAATAAGGTCTGCATGACATCATTATCTCTGCTATTCAAGAATCATCCCTGAGTCGACTGCAACAACATCTCCAATTTAAGCCACTAGCTTGTCATCCTACTGCTCATGTAGTCTGCTCATCTTCTAGTTTTCCATAAACCCACTCCCGCTCTCATTCTAATATTGATCTTCCATCAAGAACGTGTTGCTAGATGCTCTTCTCCTAATAGTATTTCTTCAAATCTGATACATCTTCAACTCAAATTTTTGCTACCAAATTGCTCCCTCCTTAGTGATATACTGATTCAAACAACTCCGATCTTCTCCAAATTTTTGTACCATGATGAAAAGTATTTCACAAATACTTCTGTAGTCTTATCAAACTCCCCATGAGCTTATTCTGCTGTTTATCATCATGCCTTTTAAGTATACTTCAACTGCTGCTCCAAGAGAGCCTTCAACAACTTGTTCTAGTGCAAGTTATCAGCACAAAAATTGGCTGATATATGTTCCTGCAATCTTAGAACCAAAACACACAATCTGTAACATGAATGCCATGAGGCAGTTCTTCAAATTTGCATTACTCTCTACATTGCTTACTGCATATCAACCCATTGGTACTATCTTCCTGAGAATTGCTTCAAGTCATGCTTTCTCAGCTTATAAAAGATTCATAGAGACCGCCTTTGCCCCAATATCTCTTTCGAATATGTTCTTAACAATCATGCACAATCAACCTTTCCTTCTAAATCAATCTTAAGCTCTGCTCTAGTTGTACTCCGATTCTGATTTGCAAATGGACTTAGCTTAAAACTCAGATCTGATCACTTCACTACTTGGTTCCCTCCTTTTTTTAATTTCGTGGACAATACATTGTTTCAACAATTAGCTCATATGTGGGGAAAATCTTTTCAAATTTCAGTTCTTGAGTTATCATATACTTTTCCTTTAATAAATGCCAAATCTATCCTTAGAGAATCCCTTAAAACGGATCTCAAAAACTCTTCTAGTATGATCTCATGACTGATTTTTAAAAAAATGTTGTAGCTGATCCATGGTAGCCAAGGATAACTTTAGTCTGATATTTGTCATTTACTCCTATCATTATGCCGTTGTAGCTATGATCCTTGGACCTGTTACTAATCTTGGAGTAGCCATCATTTACCTATGAGTTCACCCTCCAACTTCATGAACTCAAAGTGTATCATGGTCTCTGAAAGACCTCAGACTTGGCTTGCCAAATGGCAGCCACTGTCCGTGCATTGATTAGCTACATTCTTGGACACTGAAACACCTAGCTTTTGAATCTTTTCTTCTTGCCTCTTAGCATCATTCTCAATCAGGATTGGTTGACATATCTCCTTTCCTTTCTCTTCTCTAGACACGTTATTTTCATTGGCTTGAACCTGTTCTTTCTTTCTCCATATGGTGTTGATCCTTTGCATGCAATCTTTTGCAGTGTGCTCATATGTGTGTCATCTATAGCATTCAATGTTGTTGTTTAATCTATTTCTGCAATTCCTTGCTGCATGACCATAATGATCACAGTTGTAACATTGAATACAAGTATTCATACCTCTAGTTCTTGACTGAGTTGATCTACCCCATGATATGCAATCTACAGCCCTATGTCCAAATTCATTACAAAAGTAGCAATAACCATAAAATGCCTTTTCATACCTCGGAACACATTGTCCTTTTTGTAGAATTGTCCTTCTTGGCTGACCTTTACCTGGAGAAACTTCCTTGTTTTGCTGAGTTTGAGTGTCTTCTTTCTTGCTTTCTTCGCCATACTTGAGGCTCTTCAGAATGTCTGCATAACTCCTAGACTTCTTTTCAGTCTTCTTCTCTAGGAGCTTGAAGTCTTCAATGATCTCTTCTTTATCATAGCCTAACCTAGTCTTGACATGTGGTGATCTCTGATAGCTGAGGATGCCATCTAGAGTCAATGAACTCTTTTTAAACTTCCAATTTTTGCTGCTGACTTTATCATTTCCTCTTTCAAAGAAATGATCTCGAGCTCTTTTGCTTGACTAATTTCATTCTGTTCCAGTAACTGAGCTTTGGTCTCTTGCAATTGTCCTTTAAGACTTGCACAAGTCTCATTTGTTTGTTTCAACTTAGCCACTTCATTTTTCAATCTGCCAAGTTCATCTTTCAAGGAACTGACGTCTGCATCTTTTTCTCAAGCTGACTCATGAGGTTTTGCTGAGTTTCTTCAACTTGATGTTTTAGATCATGTCTCTCTTGGTCAGATTTTTCTAATAGTCTTTGCTGCAGCTCATTATTTTCTTTGGATTTCTTCAATTCATTAAGAGCCTGCAGAACCTTTCTTTCAATCTTTATGAGTGCTTCCTTTGGTACTTCATTCATTGAACACCCTGTTTGTTCATCCATTATGTGTGTCCACAGATCTCCTTCGAGCTTGTTAGGATAGTGCTGAAGGTAGGCTTTGATACCAATTGTTAGACATAATGGCTAACCGAGAGGGGGGGGTGAATCAGTGAGCTTGAACTTACTTCAATTTTAACTTCTTCAAAATCTAAAACTTAAGTCATCATTTCACATTCAATTCAGCATCGTATTTATCAATAGACTATGCTTCAATAATAAACCCATTCATCAAATAAAACAGATAATCTTCAACTCATTGCACAAGAGACACATACATAATATTTTTAATCTTTTTGTATTTCAAACGGCTACGACCGTGATTGCAATTCAACACCTACTAGAACAAAGAGCGCCAACTCCTTATCTAGGAACCTGCCTAGTTTTTCTTAGATCCTACTAAGAAAGCATGTACAAGACCCAACTTGTATTACAAGTACATATCTGTCACATTACATTTCATACATAACATTCATCACAAACACATCATCACTGTCATGTCAATATTCAATTCTGCCAATTTGTCAATTTTGTCACATGTCATTAGTATGTTCTTACTATCACATCATCATCATGTCTTCTGCTGAAGGCATCACTGCTACCTCAGCAATATCATCATTTATCACTGGTCATGTCTTCTTGTCACTAGTATGTTTCTTCAAGTCACTCTTCATTATACTTAGGCTTAGGCTGTGTATTGGCTGAGAGGAAGAGCCCAACATAAGTCCAAACTTGGTTTGTGAATACTAGAGTTGTCATCCACTCACCAAGTAAGAACTGTGAATACTAAAGTTATCAACATAAGTCCAAACTTGGTTTATGAATACTAGAGTTGTGACAACATTTTGGGTATGCCATTGAAGATCCAAATTGCAAGCATCCCTCCAAAGGACTGAATGTTGATCAGTCTGACTCATACTTAATGGTGTATGATTGAGACAAGAAGCTGAGTGAATTGTGACTAAGAGAATACTACTGACTTCTAAAAGTCAAAGATTGATTGAGTATAGAATTGTGTTTGGGGAATAGTTCACCATGGATTATTGGCTTATAAGCATGAACAGTACAGATCCATGAGCATGTATGCATATGAACAAATTAAAAAAAAGACATGACATTATTGGAACTATCACAACTTTGCAAGCACAGATTTAAGAGACACTGGAAACTTTCCCTTAAATATGAGAAGTAATGAGGTATAGCTAATGTATATACACAGTTTTAAGTGATGTTGTAGCTCAGCAAGGCAGGACAAGAATAAATCTGCTTGAGAATGTTGAAGACTGTGGTACAGCAGAAAGAAGGTGTTGATTGAGTAAAGTCTGTTAAAGATACTTGATGATTTTCAACAAAGGAAGCAGACTGGGATTTTGATAGGGGGAGCAAGGATAATATGCAGTGATTTCAGTGTCATTTATAAATTTACTAGACAAAACCCTGATGAAGTTTGAAGCACCATATCAAATCGAGGGAGTGTCTACACTTATGTGAAATTTGAAGATGATCCAAAGCTCAAGATTAGAAGTTAAAATGATGAATTCAAAGCTAATTTTTTTTGGGTATTGTGAAGCCTCAAATGGCTAATTGACCCTTTGTCATTAATGTCAAAGGGGGAGAAGAAGAAGTTGGTTGGTTGCCATCAATGACAAAGGGGGAAATTGATCAATATGGTTGTCATTGATGACAATCCATTAATGACAAAGGTTAAGCATGTTGACATGGCATGGTTAATGAAATAGATAACCTCTTGAAGCAGACAAATGGTGGTATAATAAGGTCCTTGGTGCTCTAGGGGGATTGGGACTTGAACCCACACTTAGTGGCTATTAGATAATAATGTTGAAGCTAAAAACATCTTGATGAAACCCATTGATTAAGTCCCTAATACTCTTACCCCACCTATTTGCTTGGAATCTAATCATGGCACAAAGGAACTTGTAATTAAAACTAATGGTGAAGTCGGCCCAGCTTTAGAAAACAATTATTAAATGAAAAATAAATATTCTTAAAACAAGTCGGCCAACTAGAATAAAAATACATAAATTAAAATTGTTTTATAACAGGTCGGATCAATAAAATTTATTATGAAAAACTAGTATACCTACCAAGTGAACGCCTTCATTTTTGTGTGGAAAATTCGGTGGAAAGAGAGCTCTGAGCCAGCGAACTTTACTGAGGAAATTTCGGATGGCAGCAGTCTGATATTTCAACAAGCATCCGAATTTTACAGTGGCAGTAGCCTAATGAATTTTTTAACAGCCACAGTCAAGGACTATCCTCGATGGTTAATGACAATGTTATGCCTGAGAGTGATGTTTAATATGACAGTGATGACATGGACAATGTTTACAAAGCAGAGATGAACTTGTGGAGATGTTGTTGTAGACAACTCAGGGATGATTCTTGAATAGGAGAGATAATGATGTCATGCAGACCTTATTGATGAGGCAGAACTATTCGACAAATGATAGGACTATGGACAGAATGATGATGAACAACTGATGACAGTTCTTACTTGGTGAGTGGATGACAGCTCTAGTATTCATAGACCAAGTTTGGACTTGTGTTGGGATCTTCCTCTCAGCCAATACATAGTCTAAGCCTAAGTATAATAAAGAGTGACTTGAAGAAACATACAAGCGACAAGAAGACATGACCAGTGATAAATGATGATAGTGATGAGGTGGCAGTGATGCCTTCAACAGAAGACATGATGATTATGTGATAGTAAGGACAGACTGATGACATGTTGTGACAGAATTAACAAATTGGCAGAGTTGAATATTGACATGACAGTGATAATGTGTTTGTGATGATTGTGATGTATGAAATGTAGTGTGACATATATGTACTTGTAATACAAGCCGGGTCTTGTACATGCTTTCTTAGTAGGATCTAAGAAAAACTAGGCAAGGCCCTAGATAAGGAGTTGTCACTCTTTGTTTCAGTAGGTGTTGAATTGCCATCACGATCGTATCCGTTTGAAATACAAAAAAATTACAAATATTATATATGTGTCTCTTGTGCAATGAGTTGATGATTATGTGCTTTCTTAGTAGGATCTAAGAAAAACTAGGCAGGGCCCTCGATAAGGAGTTGTCACTCTTTGTTTCAGTAGGTGTTGAATTGCCATCACGATCGTATCCGTTTGAAATACAAAAAAATTACAAATATTATATATGTGTCTCTTGTGCAATGAGTTGATGATTATGTGTTTTATTTGACGAATGAGTTGATTATTGAAGCATAGTCTATTGATGGATACGATGCTGAATTGAATGTGAAATGATGACTTAAGTTTTAGAGTTTGAAGAAGTTAAAATTGAAGTTCAAGCTCATCGATTCATCCCCCCCTCTCGGTGAGTTCAGCACTATCCTAACAAGCTCGAAGAAGATTCATGGACACACAATGGATGAACAAACAGGGTGTTCAATGAATGAAGTACCAAAGGAAGCACTCATAAAGATTAAAAGAAAGGTTTTGCAGGTTCTTAATGAATTGAAGAAATCCAAAGAAAAGAATGCGCTGTAGCAAAGACTATTAGAAAAATCTGAGCAAGAGAGACATGATCCGAAACATCAAGTTGAAGAAACTCAGCAAAACCTCATGAGTCAGCTTCGAGAAAAGGATGCAAAGTGTTAAAATTCCATATGCTAAGCTAGATTATCAGCATTTAATTTCAATTTCATAACAAAAGCATATAGACAGGATCACTAAAAGAAACAGTATCACAAGAACAACACAGATTTATCCTGGGAAAACCCTAATGGGAAAAACCCAGCAAAAGCTTCCTCAATATAGATGCCCCAAAAGATAAAAGGTAAAACCCAAAAGATTGATCCTCCTCTTTCTCTAGCTACAACTCTTTCTCTCTCTCTCTTATGCGCTACAAGTGAGTGTGATTGTGTTTAAATGAGAAGCACCTCACCTCTATTTATATTCTTTCGTTCACTTGACATTTAACCTAGTTATGTAGGCTCGAGTAAACTTAACTCAATTATGTAGGATCAAGTAACCACAACTAGATTAACTTAATATAATAACATATTCCGGAGGGTACTAATGACCCGACTTACAACGGAGGGGACTTCTTCATGACTCTTATTAATTCTCCCGATTAGGAACATCGAGGTACAAAGAAATACAAATGATTATCCCGATAGAAACATCGGGGATCAATAAAATATATATAGTATATTCTTCGAAGTTACAATAATTCAACACTCCCCATTAACAAGAAGGGTATTCTACAACAACAACAACAACAACAGTAAGAGAGAGAGGACATCATCAACATCATCAGGGTGACACATCTATACATCATTGGAAGCTTTTTCAACATCTTTGACACATAGTCTTCATCTTTAATTTCAGCAGCAGCATTTCTTTGACAACATCATCGTCAACATTTTGGTCTTCAACAACATCATCATCAATAGTACTTTGACCTTTCGATCAGCAACATCATCATCAGCAACACTTTGAGAAACATCAACATCAGACTCTAATCTTCTGATCAGCAACAATCTGAGCAGCGTCATCATCACACTCTGATCTTTCGATCAGAAACATCATCATCTGCAACAATCTAAGCAACATCATCATCACACTCTGATATTTCGATCAGCAACATCATCATCATCATCAATAACCTGCAATCCACAAAACGAAGACGAAAGTCTTCGTATCACTTTTGGACTTAAGTCTAGGGATGATACAATCCCACCACATTCTCGACAACCGAAGTCACCGGATACAATTACGGGATAATCACTCCCTATCACTTTAGGACTAAGTCCAAAGATGATACAATCCTACCACATTCTCGAGTACCGAAGTCACCGGATCCATTCTGAACAAAAGTTCAAGGATGATACAATCCTACAACGTTCTCGAGTACTGAAGTCACCGGATCCATTCTGAACAAAAGTTCAAGGATGATACAATCCTACCACGTTCTCGAGTACCGAAGTCACCGGATCCATTCTGAACAAAAGTTTAAGGATGATACAATCCTACTACATTTTCGAGGACCCACGTCACCGGATCCATTCTGAACAAAAGTTCAAGGATGATACAATCCTACTACATTCTCGAGGACCGAAGTCACCGGATCACTTTTAGAATGAATGTTCAAGGATGATACAATCCTTCTTCTTTCTCGGAGACATAAGTCTACAGATCACTTTAGGACAGATGTCTGGGGATGATACACTCCCATTGCAACATCACTGCTCCCCCTTTCCAAGAAGGTATTTCTGAACAACACCAAGCTTGTCTCAAAAGCATTCGAACTTTACCCGAGACAGAGGCTTCGTCAACACATCAGCAACTTGTTCATCAGTACTCACATACTGGAGATTTATGGCTCCCTTCGCCATCATATCTCGAATGTAGAAATACCAAATTTCTATGTGCTTTGACCTATCGTGGAACACTGGGTTCTCTGTCATCTTTATACAACTTTGGTTATCACATAGAATCATGGTAGTATCCAACTCCAGGTTGAGTAAACCTGACATCAGCTTTCGAAGCCATATGGCTTCACAACTAGCAGAGCAAGCTGTTATATATTCTGTTTCAGCCGTGCTAAGAGCAACACTGGACTGTTTTTTTGCTAAACCATGAAATCATAGCAGATCCCAGACTATAACATCCACCTGATGTGCTTTTCATGTCTGATACACTTCCAGCCCAATCTGCATCTGTATAGCCATACAATCTGTACTCGTGGTTTCCATCATAGTATAGACCAAAGTCTTTAGTCCCTTTCAAATATCTCATCACATGTTTTGCAGCTATCAGGTGAACACGTCTAGGTTGAACTAGATATTGACTCAAGGTGTTCACAGCAAAACAAATGTCTGTTATGGTATTTGTTAGATACATCAACGACCCAATAATATATCTGTATTGAGTCACATCCACTAACTCTGACGAGTCATCAACTAACAACTTCAGGTTGGAATCCATGGGTGTGGCCATGGCTTTGCATTCTAACATATTGAATCTTTTCAATATCTCTACTACATACTTTCCCTGGTTGAGAAAGATTCCTTCTAAACTTTGCCATAATTCTAGACCTAGGAAATAATGCATTAACCCAAGGCCTTTCATCTCAAATTCTTCAACGAGCTTCTTCTTGCTTTCCACAATCTGTTTCTCATTCCCTGTTAGATAATAAATCATCCACATATAGTAATAGTATGACAAGTTCATCTTCTATAACCTTGTAGTAAATGTTAGAATCGGCTTTACTCTTGGTAAAGTCCAAGATCGTTAGGAAACTATCTATCCTTCCATAACAAGCACTAGGAGCTTGCTTCAAGCCATACAGGGCCTTCTTCAGTTTGCATACATGAGTCCTTATGTCTTCAACTTCAAATCCTTATGGTTGTTCTATGTATACTTCTTCTTCAATCACACCATTCAGGAAGGTGTCTTCACATCCATCTGGTGTAAGTCCCACTTCATCATGGATGCAAGTGCCATGATAGCTCTAATCGAAGTATACCGTGCTACTGGTGCAAATGTCTCTTCATAATCAATTCCCTCTTTCTAAGAGAAACATCTGGTTACAAACCTTGTTTTATACTTCTCGATACTTTCGTCAACTACATGTTTTATCTTGTAGATCCATTTGGAGGATACTACACTCTTGCCTTCTGGTTTGGGAACTATATCCCATACATCATTCTTCATTATTGATTGGTATTCTTCAATCATTGCTTCTACCCATTCTTTCTTCTGTATTGCTTCTTCGTAGTTTGTAGGTTCTTGATCCACTAGATCACACATCAAAGCCACATAGCTGGAAAATGGCTTGGGCTTCTTGCTTATCCTTGTGAAGCCTTCAAGAGCTCCATATCTTTCTGCTTCGTGTATAATTTCTCTTGCCCAAGCAAGCTTTTTCTTTCATGATATCTCCATCGTAGGAGCTTCTTATGGTTCTGTCATATAATGCTCTTCAGGGAGGAATGTAGTCTCTACATTTCTTGCAGGTGCAGCTTCCTCATACACTTCTTCATGTTGGCATTTTCTGGATCTCTTGAGAGCTGCTTCTTCATCGAATGTTACATCTCTACTGATTTCCATGTGATGGAATTCGGGATGTAAATTCTGAATTCCTTGGACACTTAACATTATCCAACAAATATCCCCTTCTTTCCGGAAGGGTCCAACTTGGCTCTTTTCTCTTTTGGTATATGAATATATACTAGACAACCAAATATTTTGAGGTGACTTACCTCAGGCTTCTTTCTCGTGAACATCTCTTCTGGAGTCTTGAATCCAAGGGCACTGTGAGATATTCTGTTATGTACATATACAGCAGTTCTTGTTGCTTCTGCCCATAGATGCATTGGAAGATCTTAATCATATATCATTGTCTTCACTGCTTCCATGATGGTTTTGTTCTTTATTTCCGCAACACCATTCTGTTGAGGATTGTAGGGAGTAGTTAGTTCCCTCTTGATTCAGGCATCTTTGCAAAAAGCTTCAAACTCTTTTGAAGTATACTCTTCAGCATTGTCTAATCGGAGAGTCTTGATTCTCTTGTTTGTAAGGTTTTCTGTCACGGCTTTGAATTCTTTGAATTTCTCAAACACTACACTCTTTGCTTTCAAGAAGTATATCCATGTCTTCCTTGAATAGTCATCAATAAATGTAATATACTATTCAAAGCCACTTAGAGATGTGGAGGACACTGGACCACATATCTGAATGAATCAATTCCAACATACCTTTTGTTTTTGTTTCACTCTTTGGGAATGGATTCTTGATGTTCTTTCCTTTCGCACATCCTTTACAAATGCCTTCATGTTTGATCTTCATGTCTGGTAATCCCGCCACTACTTTGTTCACATGAGATAGTGCTTTGTAATTGATGTGAGCAAGCCTTCTATGCCATAGTTCACTAGGATCAGTGGACTTGTGAACAAGGGTTGTTTCTGAATGTCCCTTGAGTTTATACAGGCCTCCTTCTTCTTCACCAATGACAACTACATCTTCAATATTCTTTCCTTTGGGCCACATGAGTACTTGGACATCTATAAATGCAACTCTGAATCCTTTCTTATCCAAAGCTGAGATAGAAAGTAAATTCTTCTTTAGACCTGGTACATATAGTACTTCTTTCATCTTCAAGGGATTTCCTGAATCAAGCTTGTAGCTTACTTCTCCAATTTCTTTGATCGGATATTGATAGTCATCTCCTAGAGATACTTTCTGAGGAGAGTTCTTTTCTTCAAGTCTTGATAGAATTTTCTTTTGTCCCGTTATGTGCTTTGAAGCACCACTATCAATAAGCCAAGTATCTTCTCCAGGTGTTATAGATCCGGAGAGTGCAGAGAATAGTACATACTCTTATGCATCTTCTTCTCTTGCTTGCTTTCTTGGAAGTCCTTCCTCTTCTTCTTCTTTGTCCTCATCTTCAGCTAGATGAGCATGATGTCTTTTGTTGTTGTTAATTCTCTTCTTGTACTCTTGTTTCTTCAAAGGACAATTTCTGGCAATGTGTCCTATCTTATCCCAGTGAAAACATTGAAAGCCAGAGTAGTCCCTATCAGGGAGACTTTCTCTTGTCTTTTGGAACTTTCTGGGACGTTGGTGCTCCTTGTGGTTTCCCGCCTTGAAGTTAGGCTGACTTCTTCTTCTCTTGATATGAGTGGCTAGGGCTTGATCATCCTCCTTTAGTAGGCTTCTCTATTTGCCACTCTAGTCTCTTCTTGAATACAGTCTTCCCATACAACATCAAACTTCATGCTTTCCTTCCTGGCACACATCATCTGAATGAATGACTCCCAGGGTCTGGTGAGACCATTGAGAGCAGTCATAACTAACTCATCTTCATCAAGGTTGTCTCCAATAGCTTCTAGTTGTTCCTTGAACTGGGGGACCCTTGTGAAATAGTCCTAGATGGATTCTCCATGACTCATCTTGGTGCTTTTCAGTTGACCTCTTAGATTTATCTTTCTGTTGATGTTCCTTCCTTCATACATTCTGGATAGAGCATCATACATTTCCTTCGGAGTCTTCTTGGATGACACTTGAGGGATGAAGTGATCCTTGATAGAATCAACAATGATTCTTTCTGCCCTAATCAGATCCTTCTTGTGCTTCTCCTTAGCTTCAGCTTCTTCGGGTTCAGGAATTTCATCATTGATATATTTTTCAAGATCATTCTCCTTGAGAATGAGACCAATCTTGTACTTCCATTCTCGGAAATTTTCTATGCCTTCTAGCTTGTCCTCAAGCTTAGTGCTTGGGGTCATCTTGTCAGAAAGTCACAAAAATTGAAATTCTACGAAATGAGAAGCTTAACTTACCAGGAGATGCGCTTGAATGAGGTGAGTTGACTAGTGTGCTTGATTTCTAGAGATCTTAAGTCTTCACCTTTCAAATATGACTTGTGAGATTCATCACTACAACTTCCAACAGTTTTCTAGTTTTGCAGTTTTCTGGTGCAACTATCAAACTAGGTTTGACTTTCCAAGAGGTATACTCCTTCAAAAAACTTCGATCCTTGGCTCAAAAGATGCGCTCTAGGAGGGTGCAACTTTCCATGCAAGTAGTTTTCCAAAACTCCAAATTTTTCCCGAAACCCTAATTCCTTGTCGGGGAGAGAGGGGGCTTTTTCTTTTGCGAAAGCTGTCCTATTCAGGTTAGCTCTGATACCATGTTAAAATTCCATATGCTAAGCTAGATTATCAACATTTAATTTCAATTTCATAACAAAAGCATATACATAGGATCACTGAAAGAAACAGTATCACAAGAACAACACAGATTTATCCTAGGAAAACCCTAATGGGAAAAACCCAGCAAAAGCTTCCTCAATATAGATGCCCCAAAAGATAAAAGGTAAAACCCAAAAGACTGATCCTCCTCTTTCTCCAGCTACAGCTCTTTCTCTCTCTCTCTTATGCTCTACAAGTGAGTGTGAGTGTGTCTAAATGAGAAGCACCTCACCTCTATTTATATTCTTTCGTTCACTTGACATTTAACCTAGTTATGTAGGCTCAAGTAAACTTCACTCAGTTATGTAGGCTCAAGTAAGCACAACTAGATTAACTTGATATAATAACATATTCTGGAGGGTAGTAATGACCCGACTTACAACGGAGGGGACTTCCTCATGACTCTTATTAATTCTCCCGATTAGAAACATCGGGGTACAAAGAAATACAAATGATTCTCCCGATAGAAACATCGATGATCAATAAAATATATATAGAATATTCTTCGAAGTTACAATAATTCAACACAGAGGTCAGTTCCTTGAAAGATGAACTTGACATATTGAAAAATGAAGTGGCTAAGTTGACACAAACAAATGAGACTTGTGCAAGTTTTAAAGGACAATTGCAAGAGACCAAAGCTCAGTTACTGGAACAGAATGAAATTAGTCAAGCAAAAGAGCTCGAGATCATTTCTCTAAAAGAGGAAATGAAAAAGTCAGAAGCAAAAATTGGAAGTTTAAAAGGAGTTCATCGACTCTAGATGACATCCTTGGCTATCAGAGATCACCACATGTCAAGACTGAGTTAGGCTATGATAAAGAAGAGATCACTGAAGACTTCAAGCTCCCAGAGAATAAGACTGAAAAGAAGTCTAGGAGTTATGCAAACATTATGAAGAGCCTCAAGTATGGTGAAGAAAGCAAGAAAGAAAACACTCAAACTCAGCAAAACAAGGAAGTTTCTCCAAATCAAGGTCAGCCAAGAAGGACCATTCTACAAAAAGAACAATGTGTTCCGAGGTATGAAAAGGAATTTTATGGTTATTGCTACTCCTGTAATGAATTTGGACATAGGGCTGTAGATTGCAGATCTTAGGCTAGATCCACTCATTCAAGAACTAGAGGTATGAATACTTGTATTCAATGTTACAACTGTCATCATTATGGTCATGTAGCAAGGAATTGCAGAAATAGATTAAAAAACAACATTGAATGCTATAGCTGACACACATATGAGCACATTGCAAAAGATTGCATGCAAAGGATCAACAAAGTATGGAGAAAGAAAGAACAGGTTCAAGCCAATGAAAATAATGTGTCTAGAGAAGAGAAAGGAAAGGAGATATGTCAACCAATCCTGATTGAGAATGATGCTAAGAGGCAAGAAGAAAAGATTCAAAAACAAGGTGTTTCAATGTCCAAGAATGAAGTTGATCAATGCACGGAAAGTGGTTGCCATTTGCCAAGCCAAGTCTAAGGTCTTTCAGAGACCATGATACACCTTGAGTTCTTGAAGCTGGAGGGTGAACTCATAGGTAAATGATGGCTACTCCAAGATTAGTAACAGGTCCAAGGATCGTAGCTACAACGGCATAATGATAGAAGGAGTAGCTGACAAATATCAGACTAAAGTTATCCTTGGCTACCATAGATCAGCTACAACATTTTTTTTTAAATCAGTGACGAGATCATCCTTGAAGAGTTTTTGACATCTGTTTTAAGGGATTCTCTAAGGACAGATTTGGCATTTATTAAAGGAAAAGTATATGATAACTCGAGAACGGAAATTTGAAAATCTTTTCCCCACATATGAGCTAATTGTTGAAACAAAGTATTGTCCAAGAAATTAAAAAAGGCAATGTTCCCCCAAGTTTCCGGGACGTGGGAGCAGGGAAACGCACATTGGGGACGTGTGGAGACCACCCCCAAATTTTAGCGAAATTCGGGGGGGGCCAAGGGGGCGGGGGGGGGACGTCCAAGTCTTAATAAAAAATAATATTATAAATTATTAAATCACAGCAATAAAATTTCAATGATTCATCCCATGTAAACTACTAAAGAGGGGGGGGGAGGCGTCTGGGAACCCCCAGTTTCAGGAGGGGGCGTCTAGGAGCCCCCCAGTTTCAGGAGGGGGCGTGGGGGCGAGGGGGCATCTGGGAGCCCCCCTTCACCGGAGCGCGCTGCAGAACAGGGGGCACGCCCCCTTGTGCGTTTCCGAGAGTTTCTTGATTTTGGGGACGCTAGGAAACGTTTCCTCAAGAGCCCCCGAGCCCTCGGGGCGCAGGGAGCGAGGATGGCGCGCCCCCGACCCTGGGGGGGCGAGTCCCCGTGTCACACTGAAAAAAGGAGGGAACTAGGTAGTGAAGTGATCAAATCCGAGTTTTAAGCTAAGTCCATTTGCAAATCAGAATCGGAGTACAACTAGAGTAGAGCTTAAGGTTGATTTAGAAGGCAAGGTTGATTGTGCATGATTGTTAAGAACAGATTCAAAAGAAATCTTGAGGAAAAGGTGGTCTCTGTGAGTCTTTTATAAGCTGAGAAGGCATGACTTGAAGCAATTCTCAGGAAGATAGTACCAATGGGTTGATATGCAGTAAGCAATGTAGAGAGTAATGCAGATTTGAAGAACTGCCTCATGGCATTCATGTTCCAGGTTGTGTGTTTTGGTTCTAAGATTGCAGGAACATATATCAGCCAATTTTTGTGTTGATGACTTGCACTAGAACAAGTTGTTGAAGGCTCTCTTGGAGCAGCAGTTGAAGTATACTTAAGAGGCATGATGATAAACAGCAGAATAAGCTCAGGGGGATTTTGATAAGACTACAGAAATATTTGTGAAATACTTTTCAGCATGGTACAAAAATTTGGAGAAGATCAGAGTTGTTTGAATCAGCATATCACTAAGGAGGGAGCAATTTGGTAGCAAAAATTTGAGTTGAAGATGTATCAGATTTGAAGAAATCCTATTAGGAGAAAAGCATCTAGCAACACGTTCTTGATGGAAGATCAATATCAGCATGAAAGGGGGAGTGGGTTTATGGAAAACTAGAAGATGAGCAGACTACATGAGCAGTAGGATGACAAGCTAGTGGCTTAAATTGACTGAAACCTTAGTAGCAAAACTCTTGAAGGAAACTAAGATCGCTCTTGTGACAGTCCAAGCATTTTCATTCGTCAAATTATGACTAAATAAAACATAATAGACAAGCAAGAGAAGCATTCTATCTCTGGGATCATAAAGACTTCCAAATTAATCCAGCATAGCTTTGGCTGACATAATTAAGGGTTAAGTATGGATCCTACTACAAGCTTAAGCATGCACAGCAAGACAACATTGGGATTTCCCTTGCAATAAACATACCGCGGCAATTTGTTATGAACATGAAGTTTGGGCACTCTCCATAGTTGTGACAACATTTTGGGTATGCCATTGAAGATCCAAATTGCAAGCATCCCTCCAAAGGACTGAATGTTGATCAATCTGACTTCAGACTTAATGGTGTATGATTGAGACAAGAAGCTGAGTGAATTGTGACTGAGAAGACTAATGACTTCTAAAAGTCAAAGATTGATTGAGTATAGAATTGTGATTGGGGAACAGTTCACCATGGATTATTGGATTATAAGCATGAACAGTACAGATCCATGAGCATGTATGCATATGAACAAATAAAAAAAAGAAATGCCATTATTGGAACTATCACAACTTTGCAAGCATAGATTTAAGAGACATTGGAAACTTTCCCTTGAATATGAGAAGTAATGAGGTATGGCAGATGTATATACACAGTTTTAAGTGATGTTGTAGCTCAGCAAGGAAGGAGAAGAATAAATCTGCTTGAGAATGTTGAAGATTGTGGTACAGCAAATAGAAGGTGTTGATAGAGTAAAGTTTGTTAAAGATGCTTGATGATCTTCATCAAAGGAAGCAGATTGGGATGTTGATAAGGGGAGCAAGGATAATGTTGCCCACCTATTTCGACTAGGTGGCAACTCCATGTACATGAGGATGTACATGATTGTACAAGTTGTACCTTGGAAAAATCTGAGGATTTTTCACTCCTGCAGGGCTATTGCCCCTTTGTAAAATGAAATGTCCGCTCCCCTGCGTGGGAAAATTAATGTAATTTTATGTGCTAGTGTGGGTCATATGATACGGATGCCACACCATGGAACTAGTTGTTAGGGAAGTCCCCTCATCGAGTGTTTTTCCCTTTCCAATTGATCTTGTTGTACAAACGAGTTTAATCGGTTTGGTTTTCACTCAAAATCCTCCAAAGTGGTGACAGGCGTTCTACCAATCAATTCCATGAGGTGGCTAAGGTTTCAAAGTGTGATTCATGACCATGCTAGGCATCTTTATAGAGTCTTGCGGAGTTTCGTTGTGTTGTTGTATTTTATATTTTTTTTTTTTCTGGTTAATTAATTTCACCCCATGGTGATTAATTAACTCAGTTTTTTATGTAATAATGTAATTGCTCAAGCATGGCATTTTGTAATAGGGGCTATGAATGCAAAGTTAATTGCTATGAAACCCCCTAAACCACTGCTTCGAGTCCCATGTCATTATGATGAGTGGTTGAGGAGATAGACCATCTTTGTCTAAGCAAGGTCTATTCTTCCTAGGGAATTAATTAATTTCCCTAAAGTCAAAATTCACATTTTTTTTATTTTTGAAGTAAAAAATCAAGAAATGCCATGGTAAGATGGTTTGAGGGTTCCTAAGCCTAGGAAAACTTACTCCAAAGTTTTTCACCCCCCCATCGCCTAGATATTAAATTTTCAAGTTATTTTTTAATTTTTCCTAAGTCAAATTGGAAAAATTTAAAAATTAAATTGAGAACTTTAATCTAAGGTGAATTTATTTTATCCTAACTCAAAAGGATAAATATTTAAACTCCAAGCTAAGTTTGAAAGTGGCAAACCCTAAGCTAAAGATGGGGGCGCTAATGTTAAACCCTACCATAAATGGGGGCGTGAGCTTGGTTAGAGGAGGCGCTACCATCAAATAGTGGGCGTCATATTAAAAATGAGGCATCATACTATGGTGAAGGCACTAGCACTAGGATGGAGGCGTCACTACATTATGGAGGCGCTATCATAAGAAAGGGCCCACGCTAAAAATGATGGAGGCGCTAAAGTAGAAATGGCCCCACGTCCAAATGGAGGAGCGCTACAAGTAATAAGAGGGCGCTATAATAAGAGCGCTACCATTATATTTAGAGGGCGGCCAAGTAATAAGAGGGCGCTAGTGCATTTAAATGAGGCGCTAGTATTTGGAGACGTCTCTAATATAAGAGGACGCTAGCTATATTTGGAGGGGCGCTTTTTAAAAGAGGCCGCCATATATAATGAAGACTCCACGCTTTAGAGGTGGCGCTAGCTACTTTTAGCCCACGTTTTGCATATTTGGAGATTCTCCACCAAATCTAGAGGAGGGCGCCTATGCTATTGGGCCCACTCTATTTCCATTTTTATTATTTAACCTAAAAGCTCATCTAATGGTGGATATTTAGCCAAAGACCTAGATCTAAAGATGGAGAATACTTGGACATGGATTAAACATTATGGCCTTTGATTAAAAATTAATCCAAGGGTGTGGATTAATTGAGAAAAATGGAAAGCCAAATACCTAGATCTAGTGGTGGAGATTAAACCCTAAATCTAGATCTAATCTCAACCATTTATCTTCAAGAGATTGGGGATTGCCTCAACTATATAATGAGGGTCTCACTCCCTCATTAAACATGATCATTCATGCTATTGTTATGCTGCCGGAAATTTCTTGCTCTCATATTTTCTTGCTATACTTTGTATTGGAAGCTTTGCCCTTGTTGGGCCATTAATAAAAATTTCTTTGGAGGGACACTATGCTGCAAATTCTTTTATGATCTACTACTCTTGAGGTAACTTGTGTATTGTTCTAGTTTTGCATTTATTGTACTAGTCTAGTTAGCTCTCCACAAAGTATTTTGTGGAGAGATTAGAGAGTAAAAGTGCTTTTACTTTCTTTTGTTAATGATCTAACATTGTCTTTCAAAGTATTTTGCAGGAAGTGTTAGATATTCTCCACTAGCCTTATGATAGTTTGCAGATCTAGACTTTTTGCAGGGTGACCAATCAAGGAGACCTCTCCAAAAGCTTCATTCCGGCATATTTTAAATTCGGCCATCTACTTTCAGCCTTCCTGAAAAGGGGTTTATTTCACTGTATAGTGCATATAACCCTTGTTTTAGGGCCCTAACCTTTTATATATTAGTTAGGGCTTATATTTCTGCTGTTTAAACACTGTTTAAATCTCTTATTTCTGCAATATTTCACATTCAGAATTTTTTATGTAAATTTGTAAATTTTGTACTAATCTTTTAACAACAATTTTTTAGTGTTTTCTGTGATTTCCAGCGAAGAATAGCTCGCTGGTTTATGACAGGTTGTGCATGAATGAAGGAGATTTGATGCCCGAATAGGCCCGGGATCTCTTCAAATTTCAACCGTTTCAAAAGGGGTTCAAACCCTCAACCCTCTCCTTCATATTTTTCTGATTTATTGTAAACCCCAACGAGAGTCTCTTGGGGTATTTCTGTAAAGTTTTATAAGCTTTGTAATCCATAAGTAGATAGATTAGGAAGTAAGATAATAGTTGTTTCAAGTTTCTTTTATTGCAATTTCATTTTTTGTTTTAAAAGTAATCATACAACCCATTAAACCTGTGTATCCTCTATCCGCTTGTCATCTCCCTTTAGGGACTTCAAGCCGGATATAAAAAACAGGGGAAGTGGGGGCTTAGGTAATTAAAATAACTTCATTTTTCTTGTACTACAATCAAACATTTTTTTTACAAGTCCAAGATCAAATACCGACACCTCCCATAAGGGATACAGCTTGGTTGATCTTGTTGATCGCTTTAAAATAAACCTTGCATGCTAATCACCCAAATAAAATTTACTATTAAAACTTACCAACAACAACTTCCCACATCCTGCTCCTCTACTCGGTTATCACCCTTCGGGGTAATCCGAGATACGACCAGGGGACAGGGAAGTCTTAGTTTAATAGGCATCCATCTAGCCATTTTTCTGTCAACTAAAAACAATGACCTCAGGAAGCTAGAAGGGGTAGTAGACCGTGGGTGGTCTCTAGGTGCTTCGACGTCCTCCTTGTTGAGCACCGGGGCATTGGGGATTGACCTGTAAGCTACGGGTGGGCTTTGTTCCCACTTTGTTGAGCGCAACAGCATTCCTTCTTTGACTGGAGAAGTTCTAGATCGGGGTAGTCACACCACCGATTCCAAAACTTAATCCAAGAAGAAAAACTTTAATAAAATTAACTAAAATAAACCAAGAGACATTTCAAAACCGGTTCTACAACACTCTCCTATTTCAAGCACTATTTCACTTCAACATTGCACTACAATTTTTACTTCCAGCACTTTACTTTTCAGTTACATCTATTTACTTTCGATTCTGCAAATGGTCTTGTGGTGAATGTTAACTGCTTAAAATCTTTTCATACTTTAAATTTACTGCTGGTTCAATAATCTTCATTCATAACAATTTCTGCCATCTTGTAAATCTATTTCATTGTCCATACATTTGTTTTATTTCATTATTGTTTATAATTATATTGTTTATTCATATGTTTCATTATTAAACACCGAAGCTATAGTTTAATCGCAGATTAAAATCTCATTTTTTAAAGTTCATAAAGACACAATCTATCTTTAGACTCCATTGTAATAGGCACTGGTCTTGTTTTATATAAGGTCTTAGCCTCTTTCTTTTTTAAGCGATCCCTTTAATTAATCAGTGATTAATTAATAAACCTGGAACTTAGTTTTCCCATAGAGACTACCCCCCTTGGCTCTATTGGGATCTTACCTAAACGGAGGAGTTGTGGACTGTGGTGACAGTGGTCCCCAACTCTCACTTGCCCCCAAGGACACACATAGCAGGTTGTGACTTTCCTGCATCTTAAAGTGTGAATTAGGCGGCAACAGATAATATGCAGTGATTTCACAGTGCCATTTCTGAATTTACTAGACAAAACCCTGATGAAGTTTGAAGCAGCATATCAGATAGGGGGAGTGTCTACACTTATGTGAAATTTGAAGATGATCCAAAGCTCAAGATCAGAAGTTAAAATGATGAATTCAAAGCTAATTTTTTTTTGGGTATTGTGAAGCCTCAAATGGCTAATTGACCCTTTGTCATGAATGGAGAAAAAGAACTTGGTTGGTTTCCATCAATGACAAAGGGGGAAATTGATGAATATGGTTGTCATTGATGACAAGCCATTAATGACAAAGGCTCAGCATGTTGACATGGCATGGTTGATGAAATAAATAACCTCTTGAAGCAGACAAATGGTGGTATAATAAGGTCCTTGGTGCCCTAGGAGGGATTGGGACTTGAACCCACACTTGGTGGCTATTAGATAATAATGTTGAATCTAAAAACATCTTGATGAAACCCATTGATTAAGTCCCTAATACTCCTACACCATGTATTTGCTTGGAACCTAAACAAGACACAAAGGAACTTGTAATTAAAACTAATGGTGAAGTCGGCCCAGCTTTAGAAGACAATTATTAAATGAAAAATCAATATTCTTAAGAACAGTCGGCCAGCTAGAAGAAAAATATATAAATTAAAATTGTTTTATAACAGGTCGACTCAGTAAAATTTATTATGAAAAACTAGTATAAATACCAAGTGAATGCCTTCATTTTTTTGTGGAAAATTCGGTGGAAAGAGAGATCTGAGCCAGCGAACTTTATTGAGGAAATTTCGGATGGCAGCAGTCTGATATTTTGATAGGCAACAGAATTTTACAATGGCAGCGGTCTGATGAATTTTTTAACAGTCACAGTCAAGGACTATCCTCAATCATTACAGTACCTAGAAGAATGCAAGCAGCAATCAGTTTTTTTTGGAGCAGCAGACATAAGTCTTTCTAAGACTGATATTTTACCTGAGTTTTTAGTTCTGCATTTTCGGGACAATCTGAGACAAATTCAAGCTAACTGAGGTTGCCTCAGACATGAGCTTCTATAGCAGCATATATTTTTTTTGAAGTGTGAACTCGCAACAAATTGTACTTTGACGAATTTTCAGACATCACCAAGGATAGACAATAGACTGAAAATTTAATCAAGTTCTGAAGTTCATAATTAATAGCAGCATAGTGCTTTTGAAGGTCTGAGCTCGGCGAAGTTGTGACAGTCCATGACTCTTGAAGTTCTTGACAGTCCTACAACCTAGACCTCCTTCTATGATGAAGTCCCAATCTGAATCTTGAAGAAAAGTCTGTTAGTGCATGAGGAAAGAACCTTAAAGTTTGAGAGTTCCTTGAAAAAGGTTGATAACCCTTATCATGAAGACAATGATGTTGATGATAGTGGTTTCCATGATGACACGGTGAATGCTTGACTGTGTTACCTTGATAATGGTGGACTTGACAAATATTATATGCTTACTTTGACAATGATATGCTTGAGTATGGCAGTGATGTGCTGACATGACAATGATATGCCTGAGAGTGATGTTTACTATGACAGTGATGACGTGGACAGTGTTGACAAAGCAAAGATAAAATTGCGGAGATGTTGCTGCAGTAAACTCATGGATGATTCTTGAATAGTAGAGATAATGATGTCATGCAGACCTTATTGATGTGGCAGAACTATTCGACAAATGACATGACTATGGATAGAATGATGATGAACAGCTGATGACAGTTCTTACTTAGTGAGTGGATGACAGCTTTAGTATTCACAGACCAAGTTTGGACTTGTGTTGGGCTCTTCCTCTCAGCCAATACACAGTATAAGGCTAAGTATAATGAAGAGTGACTTGAAGAAATATACTAGCAACAAGAAGACATGACAAGTGATGAGGTGGCAGTGATGCCTTCAGCAAAAGACATGATGATGATGTGATAGTAAGGACAGACTGATGACATGTTGTGACAGAATTGACAAATTGGCAGAGTTGAATATTGACATGACAGTGACGATGTGTTTGTGATGATTGTGATGTATGAAATGTAATGTGACAGATATGTACTTGTAATACAAGCTGGGTCTTGTACATGCTTTCTTAGTAAGATCTAAGAAAAACTAGGAAGGGTCCTAGATAAGGAGTTGCCGCTCTTTGTTTCAGTAGGTGCTAAATTGTCATCACGGTCGTAGCTGTTTGAAATACAAAAAGATTACAAATATTATATCTGTCTCTTGTGCAATGAGTTGATGATTATGTGTTTTATTTTATGAATGAGTTGATTATTGAAGCATAGTCTATTGATGAATACGATGTTGAATTGAATGTGAAATGATGACTTAAGTTTTAGAGTTTGAAGAAGTTAAAATTGAAGTAAGTTCAAGCTAACCGATTCATCCCACCCTTGTTGCCGCCTTTCACACACCTGGGGGGAACGTGGCAGAAATATTCAAGCCACTCGGTGTGTCCTTGGGGCAAGTCTCAAGTCAAGGCTATCACCTTGTTCTTGACTCCTCCGTTTAGGCTCAACTCCTAACGAAGCCAAGGGGAGTAAACCCTATTAAGTTACTAAAGAAAAATTACTTTTAGTGTGATGATGTTAAACTGAATGAGTTACTTAGGTGTTAGAAATGTAACCATAGACAACCATAGATGACAAGATAAAAAATGAGCACACGAAATCCCAATGCTGAGACACAATATATATATATAGAAAGAAAATAGCCAGTGCCTTAAAATGGAGTCACGAAATAATCAATGTGCTTGCATGTGCTTGGAGTGAATGTTTTGCGATTGCCTCTTGGTACGTTTTAAGTTAATGTGAATTATGAGTTGATTAAAATTAGGCAAGGGGGGGACTCCAAATATACCCGAGAGTACTTGGAGTATGTCCAAACATAAACCTTCATGGCTACCCGCAAGGAATATGTGGGCGGAATGGAATCTCTGAGACTGTTGTTCATAATGCACCCGAAGGTGTAATAGAGATCAGCGCCTCGAGGTCAGTTTTTAGGATTTCCCGCTTCCTTTAGTTATTTTGCCACCGCTTACGGTTTGATCGAGGCGTTGGATTTTCCCCTGATGGTGGTTGATTGGGGAAGGTGAAGACTAATTAAACTAGTCACTCACGTTGCTTTTGATGCAGCTTGACTGATCGGACGAACCGCAGCCAAATGCAGAGCATACACACTGGAGTCTTGTCAATTTTAGTGAGTTTTAAAGAGTGTTTTCTTAGAAAGAAAAACCCTCCAGGAACCTCTTTCGGTCCAAGTGGACCTCAATTGGGGAATCAAGGAGGGGGTTGATTTTAGAACAATTACTTACAGCAAATCAAAGATAAGCAGCAAACAGAAACAAATCACAAGTTTTCTAATTATTCCTACCACGCATCTCTTTCCCTTTGCAGGTCAATCGGGAAGTCGTGGGGTAAGTATTCAAGTTACTTTGATAATGTAATATGGAATATATGATAAAGTAATCAAATCATGTTATTCCGCATGAATGAAACTAATCTAAAGTGAAAAGAAGTAAGACAATGCGAAAAACGACAAAAAAGGCGCGAATCCCCCCAGGGGGGATGGGGAATGGGCTCGAAAGAGCCTATTCAGAGAAAAAATTTATTATTTGCTACTACAATATCAGTAAAATTATATGAATCCTCTTGGTTCTTATATAGGATAAAACTAAGGCTTTACAAATTTTCCAAAATTTTAAAGTTATGGTCAAAAGGGAGACCCCTGGGGGATTTGAACGATCCCAAAGCCACTTTCGAACAGCAGCTTCTCTTCTTTCTATTATTCCTTCTAAAATATAGCGAAAATATTAGAATGAAATATGCCCAAAAGCACTTTGGAAATACCTTTGGGTCAGCCTACTTTAAACCAAACAAAACTAAGTTAAAACTAGCTAAAACGGTGAAAAAGGAACCAAAGAAAGCAAGCTTCCCTTGGGATCTTGGCTTGCTGTTTGGGAAGCCAATAAAATATGCACTGATTGCTAGATTTAATCTTTTTAAAACAGAAACAAAAATCTAAATCATGCAACCTACGGATTCTCTTTAAATTGCCATGCAAAACGGACGATTTCCCTTAACTAGATCTAGAATGCTTTATGAAACTTTTTTAGGAATGAGATCTAGTCTATGAGCCTTGAAACAATAGATCTATGTAAGGTTTACTTTAATATAACAGATCAAAATGATATCAAAGCTTTTGAACACAGTAACCAGGTAAGAAAATTGATTTTTTGAAGGAGGAAGAGAGAGAAAGAGTGTTGGAAGCCTGGGAATGTTGGGCTTTGGAGTCTACTTTGGTGGAACACCGAGGGACTATGTCCTCCAAAAGATCTTGAAGATGAGGAAGATGCAAACCAGCTCAACCCCTTCTACAAGTGAGATCACCTACAACTTAGAAATCCTTGCACAAACAGATGGTTAAAAAATAGGTGCTGCTGGAAAAGATAATTGGGAAGCATGCAATTAAACTTAAAATACATGCAACTCCAATAGATCTAAAGCAAGTAAACAGTAAGAGCATAAATCAAACTAGAATAAACTCTTACCCTAACAGGAGGGAGCTCTCTCCTTCAAGGCCAACAATTAACCAGCAAAAGCAAAGATAAATAACACAAATTATACCTCATAAGCATTTGACAATCACCATCCATACATGAAGAGCATTACACCATAGATCTTGCCTCCAAAGCTTCTTTATTCCAGAATAGTAAACAATAACAACAGTACAATAGCAACAGCATCTCAATCCCAATTCTAACTAGCTTGGAAGAGCTAATCTGTGCTTTATTTATAGCAAAAACAAGAGATCTAGCCCAGGGGGGGCGCAAATCCCAAGGAGAGAGAGACTGTAGCTGCATGTGGAGTGAATCTAGGCCTGATCTGTGTCTAAATAAGCCTGATCTGAGTCTCACTGAGTGCAACTGTCAATCGGAGAGTTAATCTATCTGACACCTCAGCCTGCTAACTGAAGCATCCACCAAAACTCAATCAGATGGGCCCAAACGTGTGGAGGAGAGAGAGGGCGCAATTCCCAAGATTACATGCTGTGGTGCACTCCCAGATCAGCCCAGATCACCTCTTTCAGTCAAGGAATTGTCAGATCCAGTGAATCCCAAGCCAATGAGACTGATTTCAATCAAATCGGAGCAAATCCCAATGATTTAGGATTTGGAGTTTTCTCCATTATTTAATTAATTCATCAATTAAATACTCAATATTTGATTTTTAGGGATTTTTGACCTGAGTGATGGACAAATCACTCAAAACTTAGAAAAAATGGGTTTATGGGTTTACATGGTGCTCTTAGCTTGAAAATGAGCACCCCCATGACTGAAACTATTTTCTGAGCCCACTTTTATTACAAAACCAATTTTTTCAATTAGACTATTAAAAAAATAGCTTAAGTTTTGTGAAAAAATTAAAATTAAAAAAAACCTTAAAAAATTAAAAACCTAGGGGGACTTAGACATGTTCATATGACTCGACCATGATGCCTAGCATGTTTATACATTGACACATAGACTCTAATAACCTCAATAGGCCTAAATGCCAAGCCGACCACCCCAACTTTGGAGGTATTGAGTGAAAAACGTAGAAATTATCAGTCGTTTATTCAACAACCAATAATAACCAAGGGAAAAAACACTCTAGGCTGATCGGATTGACAAATAAAGTCTAAGAGACCGAGTCTTTTACAGACACTATCATGCTAGAACATTATATTACAACTCCCCTATGGGGTATGAACATGTGATATAGTATAACAATCACTTCCCAGAAGCAATTATGAAGGTATTCTGAAGTCCGAACAAATCATCTTTGTCCGGTTCACCAGGCTCACTTGATAAAAACCACGAAGTACAACTTAGGTGGTAACATCTGACTCCAACTGCGGGACGTGCGCTCAATCTGGTCGTAGGGCAAGGAGAGGATATGAGAACACCAGAATCTCTAGTTTTATATACCCTGTAAAAACATCTCAACTTGACAAGAAAACCTTAGTAGCACAAGATTTATATAAAATCCAAATGAACCATTAAGCTTATTTATTTAAACAAAATAAATGTAACTAACTGATGAAATAAAAGTTTTATTACAGCTGAATACAAAACATAAATGCAGAAAGTAAATGCTCTCTTTTAAGGAGCTTATTTTCCTACTCTAAGCATGATATGAAAAGGTTAGGTGTAATCAAAAATCCAATGTAACCACCTAAGCATTTTATTAACATAAAAAAATTTGCCTTGTCTTTGGTTACCAGCCAAAGTAAGGATACTTTATTCAGAAAATGCAAACCTGCATGATGATCCGGAATGGGCGGGATGGATGGGAAATCATAGGCATGAATAATGTCGTCAAACTTCTTCCCAAACTGGTAGGTGCTTGCACAGGCTGCTTCTATCCATGATTGGATAAGGTTGATATACAAATTAGAATGATGAGGCAGATTGACTACACCATCATACTGATCATCGAGGCTTACCGGATGATAACTCATTGTATAAGCCCCAAGTGGCTCCAAATCATAAGAAAACTCTATATGTGAAGATGATAGTTGAGATTGATATTCTACCAACTGCATCATATATGTCTTTTCACAGCACTGCTTCTCAATGTCTTCATTATTGATACCTTTGTGCAGCTCTACATGATATGACTCTGAATGACCATATAAGAGTTTTGAATGCTGCTCTTCTATACTAGGATTTTCCCAGGTCTCCAGATCCATGTTTCCCTCTATGGAAGTATAGTAGATTGGACTTCCACAAATTTCTAAATAGACACTCCCCTTGTTGGATATAGCATAGATAGGATTCTTAATAAGATATCCACAAAAATCCCAATAGTCACCACCACCATCTATGTCAGATGTGATGGATTCCCCATTGCTGATATCAA
This sequence comes from Pseudotsuga menziesii, assembly GCA_001517045.1. Classification (NCBI taxonomy): domain Eukaryota; kingdom Viridiplantae; phylum Streptophyta; class Pinopsida; order Pinales; family Pinaceae; genus Pseudotsuga; species Pseudotsuga menziesii. Next base: position 464,234 of record LPNX010792065.1, on the reverse strand, counting down.
ATTTCGATATCAAGCTCTCTTTGTCTTCATTACTGATACTAATATATGGCTCAGACTAATCATATGGATAAACTGCATGCTCCTTTTACATATCAAAGTTTCCCAAGGCCACAAGGTCCATGCTCTCCCCTTTAGATATGCCATAGACAGGAGAATCAACAAAACCATCAAAAGTTTCTGCTTCATTATTTTCCTCTTTATTCATGTCATAGACTAGATTTTCCATGAATGTCCAAGACTCCTCATCAACATCTTTGTCGAAGATAAGGGAGTCTTCATCACTTGTATCATGTTCCAAGTTATACTTGTCCTCATTTTCATACTCATCTTCTTCAGAGAAAAGGTCACAAGGCAATAAACCTTCCAGACTGTCATCATTATATGGAGAACACGTAGGAGTCCCAACATGCACATTACGGTTTTCATCATAAGTTTCACTATAAGATTCCGCAATGGTTTCATCCTTATTTTTGTACTGTTTAGCTGGTGACAAAGGGTAGGCCTGGCCTATCATGTATACATGATCAGGCTCGCTTGAAGTTGTTTCCTGACTACTGACCTCGAGAAGTCCATGTTCCATGACTTGATTTGCAACATAACAAATGCTTTCTTGGTGGAATTGTTCACAGGGTCTACACCATGGAATTACTTCTTCTACCATGTTAGCTGAGTCTAACTGATTTGGAATCCTAGGTTCTTGCTGAGGAACTTTCTTTTGATACATCTGATTCTGCTTGGGCTGAAAGTTCCTAGGTCCATTATTCCTTTCCATTGTGATTATTCTATTTTGCATATGATTCAATTGTGCAAAATGATTGGCCATTAGTTGGTTTTGACTAGTAACCAAGTTTTTTATCATGTCCATCACCTTTTCCATGGGATCTTTAGAAGTTCCCTTTTCTTCTGATTCAACGGCTTTACCCTTCTCTTTGTTGTAGGAAGTGTTTCCCCTAGTGTAACCCGGAATGTTGGACTTGCCTGAAAATTGCATATTCTTTTCTATTTTCTCAGCCAATTCTTGGGCAGTTTTCAGATTGGCCAGTTCTTTACCTCTCAACTGGTACCTTAAGTCACCGACGAAGGCTTCAATGTAGGATATGAGGATAGAGGCATTTTTTGGCTTCATGTCTCTAGGAAGGTCTGCAACCACATGCCTGAATTTAGTGTTAAATTCATCCATGGTTTCATTCTCCATCTTCTTTATGCTATAAAGGGCAGCAAGCATCTTGGTTCCTTCTTTTCTCCCCACTTCTTCCTAAAACCATCCTGGAATTCACTAAGAGTTTTATATAAATCATCATCTAGGTCGAGGTGCCACTCTTCAGCATCATCTTCTAAGAAAAAAGCAAAGAGCTTCATTTTGACATTGTCATGGTCATGGGCAGCATCATTGCAATAACTAACCAGGTGCTTTTCAAACTTTCGAAGGTGAGACTCGGCAATGATGGCATTATTGCCCTGAAATATGGGGAGCTTCTTGATAGCATCTTTTGGAATGGCATGGGGAGAACCTACTATCTGAGAAAAGTCAAGGGGTTTGAATAATTCCGTCATTTCTTGATATTTGTGAACATGACTCTCTACAAATAAGCGATGGATATCTGAGAGGGATTAGTCTCCTAAATTTTCAAGGTTTCTACGAGAAGTCTGCCTATTCAATCTTTCCCTAATAAACCTTTCGGGATCAAGGAGAGGATTGAATAATTGATGGCAGTTTCTTCGGGAAGAAATTCTTGAAGGGATGTTACACAGTGGAGTCGCCAGATGGATCACGTTTTAATTTTTATGTTTTTTAAAGACAAGATCAATCAAAATTTTTTATCTTTTTAGTTGTTTAGAAAAAAGTTAAGCTAAGTTGTACTCGGGAATAAAAAGATTTATCCTCGGCAACGGTGCCAAAAAGTGTTGCCGCCTTTCCCACACCTGGGGGGAACGTGGCAGAAATATTCAAGCCACTCGGTGTGTCCTTGGTGGCAAGTCTCAAGTCAAGGCTGTTACCTTGTTCTTGACTCCTCTGTTTAGGCTCAACTCCTAATGAAGCCAAGGGGAGTAGACCCTATTAAGTTACTAAGGAAAAATTATTTAGTGTGATGATGTTAAATTGAATGAGTTACTTAGGAGTTAGAAATTTAACCATAAACAACCATAGATGACAAGATAAAAAATGAGCACACGAAAGCACAATGCTGAGACACAATATATATATATAGAAAGAAAATAGCCAGTGCCTTAAAATGGAGTCATGAAATAATCAATGTGCTTGCATGTGCTTGGAGTGAATGTTTTGTGATTGTCTCTTGGTACGTTTTAAGTTAATGTGAAATATGAGTTGATTAAAATTAGACAAGGGGGGGACTCCAGATATACCCGAGAGTACTTGGAGTATGTCCAAAACTAAACCTTCACGGCTACCCGCAAGGAATATGTGGGCTTAATGGAGTCTCTAAGACTGTTGTTCATAATGCACCCGAAGGTGTAACAGAGATCGACGCTTCGAAGTCATTTTTCAGGAGTCCCCACTTCCTTTGGGTATTTTGCCATCGCTTACGGTTTGATCGAGGCGTTGGATTTTCACCTGATGGTGGTTGATTGGGGAAGGTGAAGACTAATTAAACTAGTCGCTCACGTTGCTTTTGATGCAGCTTGACTAATCGGACGAACCGCAACCAAATGTAGAGCATACACACCGGAGTCTTGTCAATTTTAGTGAGTTTTAAAGGGTGTCTTTTCTTAGAAAGAAAAACCCTCCAGGAACCTCTTTCGGTCCAAGTGGACCTCAATTGGGGAATCAAGGAGGGGGTTAATTTTAGAACAATTACTTACAGCAAATCAAAAATAAGCAGCAAACAGAAACAAATCACAAGTTTTCTAATTATTCCTACCACGCATCTCTTTCTCCTTGTGGGTCAATCGAGAAGTCATGGGGCAAGTATTCAAGTTACTTTGATAATGTAATGTGGAATATATGATAAAGTGAAAAAAAGTAAGACAATGTGAAAAACGACAAAAAAGGAGTGAATCCCCCTAGGGGGGATGGGGAACGAGCTCGAAAGAGCCTATTTGGAGAAAAAAATTATTATTTGTTGTTACAATATCAGTAAAATTATCTGAATCCTCTTGGTTCTTATATAGGATGAAACCAAGGCTTTACAAATTTCCCAAAATTTTAAAGTTATGGTCAAAAGGGAGACCCCTGCGGGGATTTGAATGATCCCAAAGCCACTTTCAAACAACAGCTTCTCTTCTTTCTGTTATGCCTGCTAATCTACAGCGAGAATGTTAGAATGAAATATGCCCAAAAGCACTTTGGAAGTACCTTTGGGTCAGTCTACTTTACACCAAACAAAACTAAGTTAAAACTAGCTAAAACGGTGAAAAAGGAACCAAGGAAAGCAAGCTTCCCTTGGGATCTTGGCTTGCTATTTGGGAAGCCAATGAAATATGCACTAATTGCTAGATTTAATCTTTCTAAAACAGAAACAAAAATCTAAAGCATGCAACCTACGGATTCTCTTTAAATTGCCATGCAAAACGGACGATTTCCTTAAACTAGATCTAGAATGCTTTATGAAACTTTTTTAGGAATGAGATCTAGTCTATGAGCCTTGAAACAACAGATCTATGTAAGATTTACTTTAATATAACAGATCCAAATGATATTAAAGCTTTTGAACACAGTAACCAGGTAAGAAAATTGATTTTTTGAAGGAGAAAGAAAGAGAAAGAGTGCTAGAAGCCTGGGAATGTTGGGCTTTGGAGTCTGCTTTGGTGCAACACCAAGGGATTATGTCCTCCAGAAGATCTTGAAGATGAGGAAGATGCAAACCAGCTCAACCCCATCTACAAGTGAGATCACCTGCAACTTAGAAATCCTTGCACAAACAGATGGTTAAAACATAGGTGCTGCTGGAAAAGATAATTGGAAAGCATGCAATTAAACTTAAAATACATGCAACTCCAATAGATCTAAAGCAAGCAAACAGTAAGAGCATAAATCAAACTAGAATAAACTCTTACCCTAACAGGAGGGAGCTCTTTTCTTCAAGGCCAACAATTAACCAGCAAAAGCAAAGATAAATAACATAGATTATACTTCATAAGCATTTAACAATCACCATCCACACATGAAGAAGCTTCTTGCCTCCAAAGCTTCTTTATTCCAGAATAGTAAACAATAACAACAATACAATAGCAACAGCACCTCAATCCCAGTTCTAACTAGCTTGGAAGAGGTAATCTGTGCTTTATTTATAACAAAAATAGGAGATCTAGCCCAAGGGGGGCGCAAATCCCAAGGAGAGAGAGACTATAGTTGCATGTGGAGTGAATCTAGGCTTGATCTATGTCTAAATGAGCCTGATCTGAGTCTCACTAAGTGCAACTGTCAATCGGAGAGCTGATCTATCTGACACCTCAACCTGTTGACTGAAGCATCCACCAAAACTCAATTAGATGGGCCCACACGTGTGGAGGAGAGAGAGATTGCGCAATTCCCAAGATTGCATGCTGTGGTGCACTCCCAGATCAACCCAGATCACCTCCTTTAGTCAAGGAATTGTTAGATCCAGTGAATCCCAAGCCGATGAGACTGATTTCAGTCAAATCGGAGCAAATCCCAATGATTTAGGATTTGGGGTTTTCTCCATTATTTAATTAATTCATCAATTAAATACTCAATATTTGATTTTTTGGGATTTATTACCTGAGTGATGGACAAATCACTCAAAACTTAGAAAAAGTGGGTTTATGGGTTTACATGGTGCTCTTAGCTTGAAAATGAGCACCCCCATGACTGAAACTGATTTTCAAGCCCACTTTTATTACAAAACCAATTTTTTCAATTAGACTATTAAAAAAATAGCCTAAGTTTTGTGGAAAAATTAAAATTAAAAAAAATTAAAAAATTAAAAAATTAAAAACCTAGGGGGACTTAGACATGTTCATATGACTCGACCATGATGCCTAGCATGTTTATACATTGACACATAGACTATAATAACCTCAATAGGCCTAAATGCCAAGCCGACCACCCCAACTTTGGAGGTATCGAGTGAAAAACTCAGAAATTATCATTCGTTTATTCAACAACCAATAATAACCAAGGAAAAAAACACCCCGAGCTGATCGGATTGACAAATAAAGTCTAAGAGACCAAGTCTTTTACAGACACTATCATGCTAGAACATTTTATTACTACTCCCCTATGGGGTATGAACATGTGATATAGTACAACAATCACTTCCCAGAAGCAATTATGAAAGTATTCTGAAGTCCAAACAAATCATCTTTGTCCGGTTCACCAGGCTCACTTGATAAAAACCACTAAGTAAACTTAGGTGGTAACACCCCTCTCAGTGAGCCTTGTGTCTAACAATTGTTTCAAGATGTTTGAGAGCGGTTTCAACCTAATCAGACTTCGTATGCAAAAGTACAATTTTAGATCCCATTCAAAATTCAACAGACTCGATAGTTTTCAGGATTGCAACATTTCCACGGGATTCTATCATGTATGAGGGTAAGGGATTGAATTTAATCAAGCACATCAAAATCTCTATGTACCTTGATGTTGGTGGTGTTGATGCTTGATTGTTGAAGTTGATTGAACTCCTATGTCATGACCTTAATAAAACTGTACCCTGCAGTGAAACAAAATCACTTATTAAGCATGAGAAGCTTTTTCTACTTTATAACACTTGGATTACGAAGCTTCATCAAAATTGTAATGTGTTGGCTAATGTCCTTGGATGATCAATTTCGAGATTCGATGTAGAGGCAAGGGCTAGAGCCTAGAGGAGGGGAGATGACCAATGTTCCAACTGGTGTTGAAACTTCCAAATTTCCGATCTTTAAAACTTTGATGTATCATTTTTTTATTTGGCATCCACTACATCATATATATCAATGCATTATCCATATTTATGTGCCAATGTGTTTATCTAATGTTGTTGTTGCTTTATATGTTTAAAATTCTAAAAAAATGAATATATTTTGTATTTTTTAATGTTTGTCGTGTGTTGCCCACCTATTTCGATTAGGTGGCAACCTCATGTACATTGAAGATGTACATAATTGTACAAATTGTACCGTGGAAAAATCTAAGGATTTTTCACTTCTGCAGGGCAATTGCCCCTTTGTAAAACGAAATGTCCTCTCCCCTGCGTGGAAAAATTAATGTAATTTTATGTGCTAGTATGGGTCATATGATATGGATGCCACACCATGGAACTGGTTGTTAAGGAAGTCCCCTCATCGAGTGTTTTTTCCCTTTCCTATTAATCTTGTTGTTTAAACGATTTTAATTGGTTAGGTTTTTCACTCAAAATCCTCCAAAGTGGTGACGGGCGTTCTAACAGTCAAGTCCATGAGGTGGCTAAGGCTTCAAAATGTTATTCATGACCATGCTAGACATTTGTATAGAGTCTTGCGGAGTTTCGTTATGTTGTTTTTTTATTTATTTTTTATTTTTCTAGTTAATTAATTTCACCCCTTGGTGGTTAATTAACTCAGTTTTGATGTAATAATGTAATTGCTCAAGCACTGGCACTTTGTAATAGGGGCTATGAATGCAAGGTAAATTGCTATGAAACCCCCTAAGCCACTGCTTCGAGTCCCATGTCATTCAGACAAGTGGTTGAAGAGATAGACCAATTTTGGTCAGGAGGGGTCTATCTCCCCTAGGGAATTAATTAATTTCCCTAAGTCAAAAAATTAAATTTATTTGATTTTGAAGGAAAAAATCAAATAAGGCCATGGTAATTAAGTTTGGGGGGTGACTAAGCATAGTCAATTTTTATTTAAATAAACCTCCCCCATGGTCAAAATAATTTTTGAAGATTTCCCAAGTAGGGTGCTCCTCTTGTCTTAATAAAAGATAAAAAATATAAAATATAAAATATAAAATATAAAATATAAATTTTAAAAATAAAAGATTAAAAAATTGAAAATAAAAAGATAAAAATAAAAAGTAAAAGATAAAATAAAAGATTAAAAGATTTAAAAATTAAAAGTAAAAGATAAAATAAAAATTAAAAATTAAAAATTAAAAATAAAATATTAAAGATTATATAAAAGATTAAAAAATTCAAAATAAAATTAAAGATAAAATTAAAAATAATAAAATTAAAAATTGAGTCAAAGGAGGCCCCACTTGAGTCATGGAAACCCTAGATCTAAGGGTGTAGATGCATTAAGACATGGATCAAGCACCTAAGCCATGGATTGAAAAATAATCTAAGGGTGTAGAATGGTTGAGATGGGTGCAAAGTCAAATACCTAGATCTAGTGGTGGAGATCTAATCTAGATCTAGATCTAATATTAGCCATTGATCTTCAAGGGGTTGGGGTCTTCCTCAACTATATAATGAGGGTCTCACTCCCTCATTTGACATGATCTCTCATGCTATTGTTATGCTGCCGAAATATTTTCCCATTCTCTTCTCATATTCTCTCAAGCATTTGGCCCAAGCCTCTTGCTACTTTGTATTGAATCTTGCCCTAATTGGGCCATAATACAAGGAAGCTTTGGAGGAATATTGTGCCATCATTTTCTCATTTCATGCTTGGATTAGTGAGGTAACCTTGTAAAATTTTCAATTTTTGTTGCTCTTGTTTAGCTTGGATGCTCTCCACAAAGTATTTTGTGGAGAGACTTGTAGGTAGAAGTATTTCTATCTTCATTTGTGAGTAGATTAGTAAGATTCTACAAAGTATTTTGTAGGATTTATTATTGTGCTCATCTCTTGGCTTTCTGGTTGCAACTTTAATAGTTTATTTGCAGGGATCCAAAGCTAAGAAGGGCTCCTCCAAGGGTTTCATTTTTTTTTAAATTTTCAATTCGGCCATTTTTCTTTTCCTATCCTGAAACTGGATTTTATTCACTGTATAGTGAATATAACCCTTGTTTTGGGGCCCTCATCCATTATATATTAGTATAGGCTTATAAATCTGATGTTTATATGTTGTTTTGACCCTAAAAACATTCATTTTCAGCCACTAAAATTTATGTTTTTCCATGTTTTAAAGTTCAGATTTTTCTGTAAAATTTCTGGGTTTTACACTAACTTTTTGTAACTTTCTGTTTTAGTTTTCTGCAGTAATTTCCAGCAAGTAAAATTGCTGGTTTTTTGCAGGTTTATGCACAGAAAGAGGGGGTTATGCTGCCCTAAATTGCCCAGAAAAAACCAACAAAAATTTGGTCCAAAAGAGGCCCTAAACTACACTTCTTCTCTCTCTTCTATCACATTGTAAACCCCGAATGAGAAGTTCTCTTTGGGGTATTTCTCTGTTGTAAATTTGTATAACTAGTTGCTTAGATTTCTGTTTATGCAAGTTTTTTCTATTTACCCACCTATCTTTGTGACAGACTACCATCTCTGTCACAGAGATTGAAGTGAGGTTAGTTTAATCTTTTTGTTACTTTTGTTTACCCACCTGTCTCTGTTACAGACCACCATCTCTGTAACAGAGATTGTTGTGAGGTTAGGATAACTGTTTTATTTCTGTTTACCCACTATCTCTGTGACGGACCACCATCTCTGTCACAGAGATTGCTGTGCGGTTAGGTATTGCTTTAGCTAGTTACAGTTTCCTTCAAGTTTCAGTAAGTTTTATTTTCTGTCAAAAGGGTAATCATACAACCCATCTATCGTGTGTATCCTCTATCCACTTGTCATCTCCCTTTAGGGACTTCAAGTTGGATATGAAAAGCAGGAGAAGTGGGGGCTTAGTTAATTAAAATAACTTTCTTTCTTTTTCTGTTACAATCAACACATTTTATTTTCTAAGTCCAAGATCAAGTACCAGCACCTCCCATAAGGGATACAGCTTGGTTGATCTTGTTGATAGTTTAAAACAAACTTTGTATGCTAATCACCAAGACTAAAATTTACTTCTAAAATTAACCAACAACAACTTCACTATTTCCTGCTCCTCTACTCGGTTATCACCCTTCGGGGTACTCACGAGATACGACAGGAGATAGAGAAGTCTTAGTTTAATAGGCATCCATCTAGTAATTTTCCTGTTGATTAAAAACAATGCCTCGGAGGCGACTTGGGGTAGTAGACCGTGGGGGGTCTCTAGGCGTTTTACGTCCTTCTTGTTGAGCACCGGGGCATTGGGGTTTGACCTGTGAGCTACGGGTGGGCTTTGCTCCCACTTTGTTGAGCGCTACAGCATTCCCTCTTTGACTTGAGAAATACTGGATTGGGGTAGTCACACCACCGGTTCGAAGACTTAATCAAAGATTTCAACTCTAATAAAATTCATTAAAATTAACCAAGAGGCATTGCAAAACGTCCTACAAACACAGGTCACTGTTATTTATCTTTGCCTTGCTGTTCAAGGTTTTTACTGCAAGCTTTTCACTTTTTCAGTTACAAGTTTTCCCTTTCAGTTTCACAAACTCTTGTGGTGGCATCTGTAATTCATTCGATTAAGTAATCACATTGTTTAATCTTGTAACTTGAAAGCAATTTGTTGTTTGATCTTTGACATAATAACTTGTGCATATTGTGTAATTCTTTAGCATTTGTTCATATTGTTAATATTGTAGATCTTGCTTAGCTTAGGCAACTGTGGATAATCATTCTTAAGTTTGTAATTTGTAATCTTTTGACTCCATTTAATCTAGGCACTGGTCTTGTAATTTTGTAATCTTAATAAAAGATCCCTTTAACTAATAGTTAATAAATCTAGAACTTAGTTTTCCTATAGGGACTACCCCCCTTGGTTCTGTTGGGATCTTGCCTAAACGGAGGAGTTGTAGACTGTGGTGACAGTGGTCCCCAGCTCTAACTTGCCCCCAAGGACACACAAAGCGGGTTGGAGACTTTCCCGTGTCATAAAGTGTGTATTAGGCGGCAACACCGTGGTTTGCCAATTTTTGCCAATGTTGCCGAGAAGTTGTATTCGGGACCCTTGCCAATTTTTTGCCGATGCCGGTTTTTTAAACTATGAATTGAACTAAATTTATTGAAGCAGAGAAAAACACAATTGAACCCCATTATCTTTTCAATAGTCCGTGAGTCCAAGAACCTTTCACATCTTATCAAATCACAACACCAAGTGCTCTAGTATAATTTTTTCATTGCTTCATTGCCTTGGACAACTGAACAGGTTGCACGATCCCCTCTCACACATCCATAAGCTCAGGATCTTTAGAACTTTGATGCCGATTTCGCATTCAACATGTTCAATATACTGACTGTATGCAACTAGTTATTGTATGAATTTCATTGTGAATCTGTATCCCTGATAGGACAAGCATAGGCTTAACATAGCCCGGAAGAAGCACATCTTAAGCCAAGGGTTGTCTCATTTCAAGACATATTCACTTAACTCAATTAAATATATAGTTCCTCTGAATTAGATCCATTTAAAATATTTAAACATAAATTAGAATTACTAACCCTAATTAAACCCATTTTACATTAACTAATCACCATTAAATTATATTAAATATCTCTACCCGTATGTCGCAGTTATATATCACATAATTTATATTATTATGCTTATTATTACCAATATTTATTTACCCACAAATTAAGTGACAGAGTTGAAGTGACAGAGTGAAAGGGGATGCTATCACATGGCAGCTTTTAGATTGGTAAAGCTTTCTGTGTCAACGTGGGATTTGATAGAAAATACACTCTCGCACTCTTTTCAATGCTCTAGGGACTTACGTTAGAGATCCTATTGCGATTCTCATAGAAAGGAAATTTGAGCCTCAGAGTAATAAAAAATTTGGTCAATGAATCTTTAGTCTTTTCACATCTTCCCTTTCCTATGCATGGGCAACCACCATGTTTCTCAACTATGGAGAATTTGAATTGGATATGATGCTCTTGGTTAAGAATCTTGCTGCTCGATGTGTTTAATATGTGGCTTTCCTTGTGTGTCTCCACATCTTCTCTTCTTCATATTTAGGATGTATTTGTTTTGGTCAGTGACAGTACTCTACAGTTAAGCAAACAAAAAAAGCCCTGGCGAGCAGATGAATGTTGACATATAGCATTGTGTATGCATGGTTCCATGGCTAAAAAACCTGCTAAAATCCTAAAATAGTGACTGTTTTCATCACCTCTCATGTATTTTAATTTTTTTTAAATATCACTCATTAATAGGCACATTAAACTTGCAAGAGTATCACACACTTCTATGCAGGCCAGAGCAATAGATGATATTTACCAACCAAACAAAAACACCCAACAATTTGATAACTATTGGAACTTTTTGCACCAACAATTTCACAAAATAATGCACACAAAGAATGTCTATAAATAAAATTAAGAGAAAAAAACCCAGTTACAGAAACCCTCAACATAATTTTTAATTCAATGAACTAAATCTGTGCCATTACAGTGTGATAAACCCATGCAAAATGAGTTTTTAATCCAATAGAGTAACATTATTTTTGGAGCTTTAACAATACATTCAAAAGGTTAGACAATTTACATAAAAGGCTGGCTGCTTTGACTAAACATGAAAAACCTTCAAATTTGGAAAAGGAAATTTCAAATTTCTGATCACTACAGCTGGAACAGATCAACTTAAATCAATGATTTCAAAATGCAGAACAGATCAACTTAAATCCAGATATTCAATGATTTCAAAATGCATTTGTAAGCTTGAAGTTCTATCTGAAAAATACAACTTCTCACATGCTTCCAGCTTATTTTCTTTGTATTTTCTAGCCTGCTCTCCAAGCAATGCCAGAAATGTGTCCTTTTCAAAAGATATCCAAGGCCGAAGCTGATCAGCCCACTGGCGAGGAGTCCCATGCAACAGAATGCGGAGGCCCGTTTTCCTTGATGCTGCAGCTCTTCCTATGCCTTCACTAACCGTTGGATCGGTTTGGTAAGCCCCAGGGCAATTCAACCCAACATCCACATAATGACAGTCCTGTATACTTTCTAAGAAGTCTTGTGGTGTGGTAGGAACTAGCAGATTTATTTCACTCTGTCTTTGATGATGTTCCAGATTCACCTTTTTCTGTTGTTCGTGGACATCTGAAAAGCCTGTCAGCTCCCCTCCAGTGCTTTTACTTCTCAAATTTCCTACGTAAGCTTGTGCATGTGCAATCTCTGTGAGGAGTTGATTGAGTACAACTCCACCCTTGCTAAAGCCCAAAACAACACTTTGTGGATATTTCTTCCATGACTCTATATTAGAAGATTGTGTACTTTCAGGGACCACTGAGGGACATTCATGAGATATCTTTGCTTTAACCTTCCAATGGAAACATAAGAAATTAAAAATGACACACGTAAATCAGCCTCTGGTTGTATATCAAAAATGCCACACAAAGTATGTATCGATAAAAGTTCTTTAGGAGATCTAGATTCTGTAGCAATGTTTCCTGCCACACAATATGCATTGATAATTACAAACCACTTTCTCCTAAATGATCACGGTTAGTGTTCTTAATTGCCAGGCATCCTAAAGTTGCAAAATAAATTTATAGAAATACTCTGGAGATTTGGTATAATATAAAAACTAGCGAAAGCAATGACAATACGTGCAAAAGAGCTTTGAATGTTTTGTTTCCCAGCACTCTTTTGTGACCTGCTTTAATTTAAGTTTGCTTCCCTACAGCAATATTTTCTTTTTAGCAATTGTGTCTTTCAATGTCTAGCAAAACACTCATTCTGAATGTAGTACTACACAACATTACACTTAGTGGGTTAGCCGTCTTCCAGTCTTTAAAACCTTCAATTTCTGCATTGCATGGAGTACTGAAATTGCAGTTGCAATTTCCAAACCTCTGATTTTATTTAAGCTGCTAAATCTTATTAAAGCAACTTAATAAGATGGTGCTTTTATCCCTGAAAAATGTTTTGATATTTTGTTTGCAGTTTCCAATGACAATGCATTTGATTTTCCCTTAATGTCACCTTTCTCAGACATACTAAGCATAATGGCACTACCATTTTCCTTGAACCAAAATGTTTTTCCTTTACAATTATTTCAAACCTATTTACAAACTCTCTACCTATCAGCAAACTTTGAAACTAGGAACATTTTGTCACTGCTCCTAGATATGCAACTCTCATCGAATGGTACAAAACAATCGTGTTTTAAGGATCATAGATAAATGCTTCAAGGTACATTTCAGGCAGCTTGAGTTAGGGTTCTCTTCAGCAAAATTGTGAGTCCAATTGTTTGGGGATGCTTGAAAGAGATATTTAGCAGAATTGAGCCGCAGACAGGTTATTCACTGAGAAAAGCAAAATAATTCAAAAGCATAAACCCCTGAAGCATGAATATGGGCTGAACTTTACAGTGAGAATATTTCACTATAGCATTTTTTTTATTCTGTCCCTTTTCCCCTTTTTGGTTATAAATCTTCAACAATGGGTGTCTTGAAGGAAGAAAGTCGATGAGAATACTCCAGAGCCTATGCCCAAGTTGATGAGATAGTTGTTAATACAACTTTCACATATAGCCGTTTTGGGTCACCTTTTAGGCCTAAATTATAGTTCATGCCCTTCCTCTTCCCCAAACTAATGACCGTACTCTGGAATAAAATTAGAAGAAACATAAATAGAAGCACACAAAAACAACTGGAAAAGTTCTTCCCAGGAAAGGCAGGGTATCAAGTCATGTAGCACTTGGGTACTTCAATGGTAGTACAATCCCATGTAGATAATTTATGATTAATCAAAATTTCTAAGCTCGATGGTATAGCAATTGCTCTTTTATACTGGAGTTGACTCCTTTTGTCAGGCCAATAATCCTGATTTGAAAGATAAATAAATGGATTTGTTATTTAATTTGAGTTACTTCTTATGATTGAATAGAATTTGATCTATAAAAAAAATTATTGTGAAAATTATATATGGGCAACTACCTTCTAACAATTTGGACTGGTGCCACAAATGAAGTTTTGCAAGCACTGATATGAATGCTATATATTTATTTACACTAACATAGATCCATCTTAACCCCAGATATATCAAGTGCCAAGAGGGATCAAATCCCTTTGAGACAAACATTTTTGACAATGAAAAAACATGAAAAATGGTTTGCAACTTGGGGGATTTTATCCCTCCCAACACTTGATAGATCTGGGATGAAGATGGATCTGTGATGCTCTCTCTCTCTCTCTCTCTCTCTCTCTCTCTCACACACACACACACACACAAAAAGGCATGTTGCCAATGGGGAACTCAGAGGTTCCAATCCAGTTGAGTCCCTCAGGGTTACCAGCAGCTGGCAGTTTACACCATTCTCCATCCAAATATTCTAGGGAAGACGGGGGAATCCTGCAAAGTTTTCCTTCTAAAAAATGTTTATGTGCATGAGAATTATTTTATTATTATTTTATTTTATTTAATAAGTAGAGGTTTATTTTTTAATTTCTTTCCTGACATAAACATTATGGATGTGATGGATGGACATTACAATCTCTCCGATAGTGGGTCGTAAGAAGAGCCTCTTGGTGCAATGATACTGTATTATAGCAAGATGTAAGATACCTGAAAAGAACATGAATTTTTCACTGATGCTTCCCTTTTACTTCGGTTGAAACCCATAAATATTCTGTTAGCGTGTAGCATAAGCTTTTTTCTTCATAAGTCAAGAGTGGGCCACGGGCTGTATGTTCACCTCACGGTTTCAATCAACGAAAGCAAGTAGTCCAAGACCTGAACCATCAGTTCCGAAGTGTAACCTTCATCTTACTATTGTCCGTCGATTGCACACCAGCAACAGAAATCTTTCGAAAGTTGTCTCCTCTATTGAGAAAGTGGGAGAGGTGTGACCTTGGGGGCAAGCACAGAGCTAGGTACTGTCACCTACTCCTAGCTCCTCCGTTTAGGCTAACTCCTAACGAAGCCAAGGGGGGTAGTCCCTAACAAAGAGTTTTCTATGGCTTGATGTTTTAAGTTAATTTTTAGATGTTTCGGATGCGGATGGGTGTTGTTTAGGAGTTATTGTGATTTAAAATGATTAATGTGATGAATTGAGCACAAGACAAAGCAATCCACGTTGCTATCACTGGAATTGAAAGATAGACAAATATTTGAGAACTTCACAAAATAGATAAAGCATTCACAGATATGATCTATAATCAAACATTCGATGGACAAATGGCCCAGATTATCAACAATGTGTAAAAGATAGGACCAGTGCCTATGGAGTCAACTTATCAAAGATGCTTCGAATGTAAATATGATGTGAATCCCAAAAGATGCCAATGAATGTGAGGTTTTGCAAGTGCTCTTGGTAAGTTTTAAGAGTTTTTACTTGTGATCTTCGCTTATGGTAGCTGGATGTCCTAACCGGTAATACCTTCAGTGGCTCCGTTCGAAGACATGACAGACCTATCTGGGGTCAAAGGTAAGTGTTCAATAACTTAACTACCAGTGCCTAGATTAGGTAGCCCGGCGCCCACACTTGGAATTTTCCCACATGCCTCAGTATTTATCGAACAATGCCGGTGCATTGGTTATGGGGAAAAGTTTTAGTTAAGTTCCTCTTGTGGGGTTTAGAGATCCAATGTCGTTTCTGGATATTCCGATCTAGGATCGGTCAGAGCATACTCCGGTAAGGAGGAAAGGGGGTTAATTAATTAAACGAGGTGTGAGTTGCGAATTTTATTAAGTTAATTAATTAGAACTCTCCAATAGAGAGCGCTCTTGACCTCGTCTTATGACTGTGGTTCAAAGACTTAGCTAATCTATATGAAGCTAATGCAAAGACTATGCAAATCTAAAATGCTCTCCGATAGAGAGTGCTCTTGACTTGTGTTCTTGCAAGTTCAAGAGTCTTACTTATGGATTATTAATTGATTAAACAAGCACAAGATGATATTAGTTGCTTAAACTCTCCGATAGAGAGCACTCTTGATCCACCTTATGGTGAGATTCAAGAGATTTAAGTAGTTGATTAATCTTAGAAAGATAAACAATTTAAAAGAGTATTCAACTTAATTAAAGAATTAGAGGTGATGGATTAACAACTAATATCCTAAGCATAAGATGCAAATGATGATGAAAACAACCACATCTAATCTAAACATGTGAAAGATGGACACAACACAATCCTCCCCAAATGGGAGAGGATGGGAGTGGGGACTTAAAAACCCCACTCAAACACAAGATCTTTATTAAAATTTATACAATGTGCCTTAAGGATTTTAATCCTTGAAAGGACTTTTCAGAAGAAAGTAAAACAACTCTACTGATATTAAGACTTGTGTAAAAAAGGAGAGTGCTTTTACTTTTACTTGGAGATCTTTCTTAAATTTGTGAAAAGGGAAAAGAGAAGAAGTTTGAAAAAGAGCCAAAAGGGGAAAGAAAAAGGGGGCTGAAACAAAAGAAGATGAGGGAGAGAAAGCAAGAAAACAAAGAGAAGGTCAAAACCAAAGAAAGGGAGGGAATAGGGCCGCCAACTGAGAAGCTAAGGGATGAACAAAATTGAAAAAAACGGGACAACGAATAATGAAATAAGTGGCTATCATAAAAAGTGCAAAACGGGACAGCAAACAATGAAATAAGTGGGTGTCATAAAAAGTGCAAAACAGGACAGCGAACAATGAAATAAGTGGCTGTCATAAAAAGTGCAAAACAGGACAGCGAACAAAAAGTAAAAGAAATAGCCAAAAACAAGGTTAAAGGAAGCCCAAAAACTAGGGCAAAAAGAGGCAAACAAAGGAAGAAAGCTAGGGCACACTAGGGCTGTCCAAAAAAGAGAAAGAGGATGGTAAAAGAGAGAAAAAACGGGGCAGTGATGAAGAAAAAGTGAGAAAAGGAAAACAAGTCAAGGAGGAAAGGGGCTAGCAAGCAAGGAAACAAAAGAAGTCAAGGAGCAAAGGGAGAACTAGAGGAAGGAAGTTCGGTAACCAAGAAGTATTTAAATTTATGAAAGAATTTGAGATGGAACTTTGGAGGAAGATCTCCTTGTTTTTTTCTCTTGGAAAAAGCCAAACTCTCTGTAGGTCCTGAAAATCAACAATGTTAGAAAGTTCTTATGATGATGGAGATGAGTTTGATGCAGATGAGCTCGCACCCTTCTCCAAATGGCGAGATCTGTAAAGACAATCCAACTTGATACCCAGTGAGATCAAACAATAAAAACTAGTATGCTAGGAATATGCATTTCAAGATCAATACTTCATATAACTGAATATTTCTACCCATCTATATTATGATAAACTTTGCATAATAAACCAACTTGACAGCAGCAAATGATAAATCTTATGTTCTAATAATAGACTTCTAAAGCTAGTTGTTTGATTCAACACATAAATAACAAATTGAAAGCATGGAAAGAGATCACCTCATACAACACATCCACCAATGAAGAGACAATTCTGTAGGCCTCCAAAGTCAAAAAACTTTATTCAATAATATAATGATGTTTCTATGCCCAAAAGTCCATCCTAATAGAGTTGAAAGGGCCTCTATTTAACAAATGAGAGAGTGCTAAAACCCTAAAACCAAAAAACCAACCCTAACCAGCTTAGCCACCTAACAAAGAGCCCAGACCTAAACCGGAGAACCGGAAGTGAGGGGAGGCCTCCACCCAGGCAAGGCGCCCCCATTCCAAACCTGTGCACTAAAAACAAGCCAAGAATGAGGCCACACGTGTGAGTCTGGATGTAGGTAAGCTCATCCTTTAGGTCTGGCAGGAGCCTGAGCTAGGTTTGGGAAGCCCATTGATGGTGTAAGCTTCAGTCTTCACCTCGATCAAATCATCGGACCAATGAGAGCTCTCCATCTCATCTTTAGCTGGAGATGACATGTCTGATAACTGATAATAAATTAATTGCTCTCTTAATGATGACTGAAGCTGAGTTATGATAACTCCAATCATCATAAGTGTTCCATGAGATGTCATTTAGCCTTTTATTTTACTGAATTTGGATTAATTTGGAGAGTTTTAGTTTTCTCCAAAATAATCATTTTTTTACTCAAAACTGACTTTTTTGAGTAAAAAGGCATTATGTGTCCGATTGCTGATCTGAAAACTGGTTCTGACTGGCTGGTTGATCAAGAATGATTTTTGGCTTAACGTTAGAGCCATCAATCACTGAATTCGGAGTCCGGATCACGAACGGGTTTTTTCCATTTAATTTATGGAAAAATAAACCCAAAAAGCCTAGGAAAAGTAATTAAAATTAAAAAATTAAAAAAATAATTTTTCACTATTCGAAAAAGATTTTTTCGAAAATTTTTTATGTGTCCAGATGACTTAGGACACGACCATGATCTATCTAAATAATGTCTAGTAGGCTTATAACACTCAGTTGGGCTCTAATAACCCCTCAAGGCCCAGAATTCAACATCGGGCATTCCAGCTTTGGAGGAAGCGAGAGAAAACCTTGTCAATTATACTCGGCTGAAGACAAAGCATAATTGTCAGGGGCAAAAACTCTCTGGAATACCCTATTTCAGATTCTACATCCCAAGAGACCGAACCACTCAAAAATATCCTACTAGCACATTTTATTACAAACCCCACGGGGCCATGGTCAAAATTATTCAAATAAAAAAGTGACTAGCCAATATTGGCTAGACATGCAAACGGATCAACTAATACACTGGAATCAGACTTTGAACAAGTCTGTCACAGCGGCTCCTCAGGTAACCCAACTATGGTACAAAAAGTTGGATAACATCTGGCTCCAACTGTGGGACGTGTGCTCGATCTAATCTCATATGCAAAGAGAGCATACGAGAACCCCAGAATCTCTGGTTTCCACATCCTGTAAAAACATCTCAACTTGACAAGAAAAACCTCAGTAGCACAAGTTTTATGAAAACGAGCCAATGATCCAAAAGTTACTTTATTCAAAGAAATGACAAAACTTAACTAAAAATTTTATTTATTTCTAAGTACAAAAAGAAAACGCTAAAGTACATGCTCACTTTAAGGAGCCTATTTTCCTCCTCTGA
>LPNX010792065.1:408919-445053 GCA_001517045.1 Pseudotsuga menziesii | reverse complement strand
ATAAGCCCCAAGGTGCTCCAAAACATAAGGAACATCTATAGGTGAAGACCATGGCTGAGAAAAAACTTCAACTAGTTGTATCCCATCTGATTCATCACTACACTGCTTTTTCAAATCCTTATTACCGATACTTGGATACAATTCTGACTGCTCTTCCTTATAACTTTCATAAGTCTCAGAATAACAACTCCCCTTGCTGGACATATCATAGATGAGATTCTCAAAAATATTTTCAAAGGGATCATAGGTTGGATTTTCAATAAAAGTCCAATAGTCATCATCACCATCTATGTCGGATATGAGAGATGCCTCATCACTGGTATCAAGTCCATGTCTGTACTTCTCATTTTGCTCAAAACCTTCTTCTTCAAAAAGATGGGTTTCAAAGATATCACAGGGGACCCAACTTTCCAAATATTTGTCATTCGGTGGAGTGCATGGAGGAATCTCATCACATGAAACATCTAAGATTGGATTTTTAATTGAAGTCTCAAAGTTATCATCCATGTCAGATGTAAGGGATTCTTCCTCACTTGTACCACATCTGATTCTATATCCCTCCTCATGATCATAGTCATCTTCTTCAGAAAAAAGGTCACAAGGTAGTAAACCTTCCAAACTATCATCATTATGCTCATTAGTAGGATTAGTGCTAAAGTTTTTAGTGAGATCATCCAATTGCTGACTATAATCTTCAACTTGACCCCAGGTTTCTATGGTGACAGGATGGAGCTGTCCAACTGTGTTAATGTATTCAAGCTCTCTTGAATATTGTTTTGTCTCTCTCCAACTTTCTTCAGAAATATCATGCATGTCATCTACACAGTTTATGTACTCAGGCTCGCTTGATGATGCTTTAGGACCACAACCCTCCGGAAAACCAAGCTCCTGAACATAGCATGCATAATAACAAGAAGATACTTCATGAAGGTCTTTACATGCCCTGCAAAATGGCTTATATTGCTCAACCATGTTAGCGACCTCTAGCTGATGGGGAGGCCTCTGCTCATGGTTGGGAGGCTTTCTTTGCCAAGTTGGCTTGGCATGAAAGTTTCTAGGAGTGGAGTGAGTTTGAGTTCTTTCCATTGTGATCACCCTATTTTGAATTTCTTTTAATTGTGCTAAGTGTTTCTGCTCTACCTCCTCCATATTTTTCTTCATCTCAATCATTTGTTTTTCATAGGCATCCTTCATAGCTAATAAAGGATCCTTGTCTTTTGGTTCACTGATTTTCAACGGAGTTTAAGACCTTGAATAACCGTGAAGGTTAGACTCACCAGATGACTGCATGTTCAGATCAATCTTGATTGCCATCTCCTGAGCCTGGAGCAAGTTAGCAGGGTCCTTGTCTCTGATCTGGTACTACATTTTGCCACTAAGTGCCTCAATGTAATAGACCAGGACAGTTGGTTTAGTTGGGGCATACTCAGTAGGGATGGCATTTGACAATTCCGTGAACCTAGTATTGAACTCATCCATTGTTTCCGTGTCCTTCTTTATGTTGGTCAAGGACGCAAGTTGATGTCGAGGTTCTTTCTTTTCACCGAACTTGTTGGTGAAAGAAGTTTTGAAAGTTGCTAGACCATTAAAGGAATTGTCTGGTAAATTGCTATACCAGTTGCCCGCCTTTCCATCCAGAGATAGAGCAAATAACTTCATATACACGTCATCATGTTGGCTGACCGGATCATTTATATAAGCATTGATACACCTAGAAAAGTTCCTGAGGTGCATGGCAGAGGTAATGGCATCAGTGCCTGTATACATCGAGAGCTTCTCGACAGCTTTGTCTGGAAGACAATGGGGTTGACCTACTATCTGAGAAAAGTCAAGCTGAGTAAAATACTCGCCCATTATGTCAGAAATAGTGGTATTAGTGTTTTCAGGAAATAAAATGTGGATGTCTGAAACAGACTCAGATCCAAGTTCTGCAAGGATCCTGCGAGAAGATACTTTGTTTAATCTCCTCCTTAAGACCTTTTCGGAGTCAGGGATGAAATCGACCAAACCTACAAAGTTTCTTCTAGTAGAATACCTTGAGGTGTTAACTGACAATGGAGTCGCCAGGTGGACTTAAGTCTAATTTCGGAGAGTGATTGGACTAAAAATCTACCAAAAAAGGGGAAAAAAGGTAAAAAACTAAAAAGAAACAAAGTTCATCCAGGAACAAAAAGATTTGTCCCCGGCAACGGTGCCAAAAGATGTTGTGCGCCGATTGCACACCAGCAGCAGAAATCTTCCAAAAGCTGTCTCCTCACTTGAGAAAGTGGGAGAGGTGTGACCTTGGGGGCAAACACAGAGCTAGGTACTGTCACCTACTCCTAGCTCCTCCATTTAGGATAACTCCTAACGAAGCCAAGGGGGGTAGTCCCTAACAAAGAGTTTTCTATGGCTCAATGTTTTAAGTTGATTTTTAGATGTTTCAGATGCGGATGGGTGTTGTTTAAGAGTTATTGTGATTTAAAATGATTAATGTGATGAATTGAGCACAAGACAAAGCAATCCACGTTGCTATCACTGGAATTGAAAGATAGACAAATATTTGAGAACTTCACGAAATAGATAAAGCATTCACAGATATGATCTATAATCAAACATTCGATGGACAAATGGCCCAGATTATCAACAATGTGTAAAAGATAGGACCAGTGCCTATGGAGTCAACTTATCAAAGATGCTTCGAATGTAAATATGATGTGAATCCCAAAAGATGCCAGTGAATGTGAGGTTTTGCAAGTGCTCTTGGTAAGTTTTAAGAGTTTTTACTTGTGATCTTCGCTTATGGTAGCTGGATGTCCTAACCGGTAATACCTTCAGTGGCTCCGTTCGAAGACATGACGGACCTGTTTGGGGTCAAAGGTAAGTGTTCAATAACTTAACTACCAGTGCCCAGATTAGGTAGCCCGACGCCCACACTTGGAATTTACCCACATGCCTCGGTATTTATCAAACAATGTCGGTGCGTTGGTTATGGGGAAAAGTTTTAGTTAAGTTCCTCTTGTGGGGTTTAGAGATCCAATGCCGTTTCTGGGTATTTCGATCTAGGACCGGTCGGAGCATACTCCGGCAAGGAGGAAAGGGGGTTAATTAAAAGGGGTGTGAGTTGCGAATTTTATTAAGTTAATTAATTAAAACTCTCCGATAAAGAGCGCTCTTGACCTCGTCTTATGACCGTGGTTCAAGAGACTTAGCTAATCTATATGAAGCTAATGCAAGGACTATGCAAATCTAAAATGCTCTCCGATAGAGAGTGCTCTTGACTTGTGTTCTTGCAAGTTCAAGAGTCTTACTTATGGATTATTAATTGATTAAACAAGCACAAGATGATATTAGTTGCTTAAACTCTCAGATAGAGAGCACTCTTGATCCACCTTATGGTGAGATTCAAGAGATTTAAGTAGTTGATTAATCTTAGAAAGATAAACAATTTAAAAGAGTAATCAACTTAATTAAAGAATTAGAGGTGATGGATTAACAACTAATATTCTATGCATAAGATGCAAATGATGGTGAAAACAACCACATCTAATCTAAGCATATGAAAGATGGACACAACACAATCCTCCCCAAATGGGGGAGGATGGGAGTGGAGACTTAAAAACCCCACTCAAACACGAGATCTTTATTAAAATTTATACAATGTGCCTTAAGGATTTTAATCCTTGAAAGGACTTTTCAGAAGAAAGTAAAACAACTCTACTGATATTAAGACTTGTGTAAAAAATGAGAGTGTTTTTACTTTTACTTGGAGATCTTTCTTAAACCTATGAAAAAGGAAAAGAGAAGAAGTTTGAAAAAGAGCCAAAAGGAGAAAGAAAACGGGAGCTGAAACAAAAGAAGATGAGGGAGAGAAGGCAAGAAAACAAAGAGAAGGTCAAAACCAAAGAAAGAGAGGGAATAGGGCAGCCAACTAAGAAGCTAAGGAATGAACAAAATTGAAGAAAACGGGACAGCGAACAATAAAATAAGTGGCTGTCATAAAAAGTGCAAAACGGGATAGCGAACAATGAAATAAGTGGTTGTCATAAAAAGTGCAAAACGGGACAGCGAACAATGAAATAAGTGGCTGTCATAAAAAGTGCAAAACGGGACAATGAACAAAAAGTAAAAAAATGGCCAAAAACAAGGTTAAAGTAAGCCCAAAAACTGGGGCAAAAAGAAGCAAACAAGGGAAGAAAGCTAGGGCACACTAGGGCTGTCCAAAAAAAAGAAAGAGGATGGTAAAAGAGAGAAAAAGCGGGGAAGCGATGAAGAAAAAGTGAGAAAAGGCAAACAAGTCAAGAAGGAAAGAGGCTAGCAAGCAAGGAAACAAAAGAAATCAAGAAGCAAAGGGAGAACTAGAGGAAGGAAGTTCGGTAACTAAGAAGTATTTAAATTTATGAAAGAATTTGAGATGAAACTTTGGAGAAAGATCTCCTTGTTTTTTCCTCTTGTAAAAAGCCAAACTCTCTGTAGGTCCTGAAAGTCAACAATGTTAGAAGGTTCTTATGATGATGGAGATGAGTTTGATGCAGCTGAGCTCGCACCCTTCTCCAAATGGCGAGATCTGTAAAGACAATCCAACTTGATACCCAGTGAGATCAAACAATAAAAACTAGTATGCTAGGAATATGCAAATCAAGATCAATACTTCATATAACTGAATATTTCTACCCATCTAGATTATGATAAACTTTGCATAATAAACCAACTTGACAGCAGCAAATGATAAATCCTATGTTCTAATAATAGACTTCTAAAGCTAGTTGTTTGATTCAACACATAAATAACAAATTGAAAGCATGGAAAAAGATCACCTCATATAACACATCCACCAATGAAGAGACAATCCTGTAGACCTCCAAAGTCGAAAAGCTTTATTCAATAATATAATGATTACAATTTTTGCAGAGTTTCTATGCCCAAAAGTCCATCCTAATAGAGCTAAAAGAGCCTCTATTTAACAAATGAGAGAGTGCTAAAACCCTAAAACCAAAAAACCAACCCTAACCAGCTTAGCCACCTAACAAAGAGCCCAAACCTAAATCGAAGAACCGGGAGTGAGGGGAGGCCTCCACCGAGGCAAGGCGCCCCCACTCCAAACCTGTGCACTGAAAACAAGCCAAGGATGAGGCCACACGTGTGAGTCTAGAAGTAGGTAAGCTCATCCTTTAGGTCTGGCAGGAGCCTGAGCTAGGTTTAGGAAGCCCACTGATTGTGTAAGCTTCAGTCTTCACCTCGATCAAATCACCGGACCAAAGAGAGCTCTCCATCTCATCTTTAGCTGGAGATGACATGTCTGATAACTGATAATAAATTAATTGCTCTCTTAATGATGACTGAAGCTGAGTTATGATAACTCCAATCATCATAAGTGTTCCATGAGATGTCATTTAGCATTTTATTTTACTGAATTTGGATTAATTTGGAGAGTTTTAGTTTTCTCCAAAATAATCATTTTTTTAATAAAAATCATTTTTTAATAAAAATCATTTTTTTACTAAAAATCATTTTTTACTCAAAACTGACTTTTTTGAGTAAAAAGGCATTATGTGTCCGATTGCTGATCTGAAAGCTAATTCTGACTGGCTGGCTGATCAAGAATGATTTTTGGCTTAAGGTTAGAACCATCAATCACTGAATTCGGAGTTCGGATCACGAACGGGTTTTTTCCATTTAATTTATGGAAAAATTAACCCATAAAACCTAGGAAAAGTAATTAAAATTAAAAAATAATTTTTCACTGTTCAAAAAAGATTTTTTCGAAAATTTTTTATATGTCCAGATGACTTAGAACACGACCATGATCTATCTAAATAATGTCTAGTAGGCTTATAACACTCAGTTGGGCTCTAATAACCCCCCAAGGCCCAGAATTCAACATCGGGCATTCTAGCTTTGGAGGAAGTGGGAGAAAACCTCGTCAATTATACTCGACTGAAGGCAAAGCATAATTGTCAGGGGCAAAAAACTCCCTGGAATACCCTATTTGAGATTCTACGTCTCAGTAGACCGAACCACTCAAAAATATCCTACTAGCACATTTTATTACAAACCCCGCGGAGGCATGGTCAAAATTATTCAAATTAAAAAGTGACTAGCCAATATTGGCTAGACATGCAAACGGATCAATTGATACACTGGAATCAGACTTTGAACAAGTCTGTCAACCGGCGGCTCCTCAGGTAACCCAACTATGGTACAAAAAGTTGAATAACACTTACCATTGCCAATCACTATGCCTACTTTTCACTATTTAGCAATATTTAAAACTCGGACTTGGACTTGGCCATGACTTGGACAGGTTTGAATTTAATGACTCGTTTTACTAAAAAATATGTAAAATATTAAAATTTTAATGGTAAAAAATTATTTTAAAGATTCCAAACCATTAGAGACAAAATATGCAAAGTCTACTCATGTATATACCATGTAAGGTTGAATATATTAAAATGGCACCAAGTGCAATACATATGTGAAACAAAATACGTAATCAACAAAGCTTTAAATGATCTCTAGAATCTAAAACACAATGTGCTACAACCTACTAGCCTACTACAAATCACTAATCAACATGATCAATCATGAAACCTATCACCACTGTTGGAATGGGATTTGCGACTTGAGCTATGGGACCATCATCTGGCATGTCTATTTTTAATGAGTTTGTATTTCGTAGGTGGCATGTAGTCAAAGGGTAGGGTGACATTTGGCATCTTTTTATGGTTTAGTGGACATGTCTTATGTTTGGTGCAGTTTAGTTCATTTGAATTATGAAAACTGCTAACTCTACAAAATTTTGGATGGGATGTGAAATTCTATTTTCATCATATGAAGTCCGATGAGGTTGGAACCCCTCTCAAACGTCATGAAACAACTAATGATAATATAAAAAATTTAAGTATAAGGGCTTACTTTAAAAAATTTATATTGTCATTCCAAGTTAACTTGTGTCACTGTCAAGCAAGTTGATTTTTACCCCAAAATAGTGCTATGATCTATAGGAATCCTACAAAGCAGGTTGACTCAACAATGAAACAGGTTTATAATCTTAGGGTTTAGGTTTTCATGACAATTTTTCAAAAAAAAAAGTGAATTTAATTGTCACATGTGCAGCCTGTCCGGTTCCATATTGACTCAGTCAAGTTGACTGGTTTGGTACCAAATTGGATGAGTCAAACAATGTCTCAACAAATTCCATACCAAACAGGTAACCCAAACTAATTTAATGGTCGAGTCAATATGGCCATTGGTCAACTCAGTCAACTAGGCCGAGTTTGAGTCTGAGTTGACCGATTTTTACAACACTGCTTTTTAGTGTGACTCTACAGCCACAGATGAGCTATAATTAGAGGGAAGTACAGTCAGGAGGATAAGAATGGTCATCAGTTTTTTGTTCCTTGAAGTACAACTTGGTGGTCTAAAATGAGTTGCACTTGCATGGATAGTCACATTGTTAATTCTCGTCTATTCTCATGTGCGTAAAGTGTGTGCATGCCACCATAAGGCATTTGTTCCCTAGTGAAGTTAATAGAGTATTAAGTTGTCCACCAGAGCTCCATTCTTGCTATTGTCTCACCATTTAGCCCCACCTGAATGGCATGAGTATTGTTACCAATGTTTTAAAACTCGGACTCGGACTCGGAATCGGCCGAGAGTCAACTCGGACTCAGACTCGAACTCGGACTCGGCAATGACTCGACAATGACTCGGCCGGTTTGATTTTAATGACTCCGTTTACTAAGAAACACATAAAATATTTAATTTTTAAAGAAAAAATATATTTTAAAGATTATAATCCATCATTCCAAAGCATTAGAGACAAAACATCCAAAGTATGATCATATATATACCATATAAGGGTGAACATATCAAAATTGCAAGCAAAAAGTACTGTATAATGTATAATTATAACTATACAATGTACATTATATATTATACATTATAATTGTAATGCATTGTAATACATTAGGCTGTTATAATTATGACTACATTATAAAAATTAAAACTTAATTGTAAATTATAAATTATAACTACATTATACATACATGTAGGTTGTTCAACTAAATTGTAATTGTATTATAGCCTAATGTATAATGTATTACAATGTATAATGTATAACTAAATTATAATTGTAATTTGTAAGGTTGTTCAAACTTCAAAGTTCAAACCTTCAAACCTTCATGTTGTATGCTGTAACTTCAAAGTTCAAACGCTGGCACCTTCAAACCTTCAATGTGGTCGTAAGTTGTAACCTCAAGAAGCAGCACTAAGCAAAGTTCAAACTCCATGCAGGCTGCAACAAACTCCACTCCGTCTGCACTGTGCAGAGCCTCCACCGAGCACCTACGGGCCACACTCACAGATTCCTCGACTGGGTCGTAAGTGTTATGGTAGTTGGTTAGTGATTAGGTTAGGGGTTAGGTTAGATTT
This sequence comes from Pseudotsuga menziesii, assembly GCA_001517045.1. NCBI lineage: Eukaryota > Viridiplantae > Streptophyta > Pinopsida > Pinales > Pinaceae > Pseudotsuga > Pseudotsuga menziesii. The sequence continues at coordinate 436,641 of LPNX010792065.1, read as the reverse complement.
TAGGTTAGTTATTAATAAATTTTAATTTAAAAAAAAAAATTGAGCTTGGGTCCAACTCGGCGAGCTGACCTTTAACTCGGCCGAGTTGGCCAGTTCGGTACCGAACCGGGCCAAGTTGATATCAACTCGGTCGGTTCGGTACCGAACCGACCACCCGACCCAAGTTAAAGGCCGACTTGGCTCGGCTCAGGGTCAACTCGGGTGACTCAGCCGAGTCCGAGTCGGCTGGGACCGAGTTTTAAAACACTGATTGTTACCACTCAAACTAGTAGCCCCAACACAACTAGGTTGTGTGGACCAATGATAAGTGTCGGTAAGCTCGGGAAAGAGTTACACCCAATGAAAGAAACTTGCAACCACCAACAGACCACAAATACCTTCCATAAGACCTTAATAGCTATGATCAGTGCCTTATCGAAGTCAAACGGTATTAAACAAGACACAATAATCATACAATAATGGAGTTATTCACTTTATCACAAAACTCAATAAATATCATGCCTTTCAAGGCAATTTCACACTTCCCTACGCAAGCCCTCAGAAAGGTGTGCTCTCAAGGGAAAGAAGATAATTGCACTAAGGCACACTTTGAGGGTGAACCAGAAATACTAAACAGCTAGCAATCACCTAATTTCAATGATTTCATGTATCTCAATGCACTTGCCCAAAAGAGGACACTCTCTAGAGTTTATAGACAAAACCATAAAGCAAATTTTTAGGGTGGACCAAAAATACCAAATCACATACTTTTAGATTTTTGAATTTATTTAGACTTTTAGGGCTTTTCCAGCAGTATAATATTTTTTAGGTATTTTTTGCATAAAATAAAACATGTAAAAATTTGATAAAAAAAGATGGAGACTTTTGTTAGGATAGAGCAATTAGACTCTTATCTCGAACCAAAGGGCTATGAGAGATCAAAGCTAATGTCCCTCCTCTTAAAATGGTATTCAATACTTGCAACTAGGGCTACGCTAGCACCCTCAAAGGGTTAGGTAGTGAAACCCTAATTAGGGCAAATAGATAAGTCCAAGGCCCAATAAAACAAGGAAGAGCTCCTTAGTAGAATGGTCTCCTCAAGCAAGTTGATAAAATGCTAGCAAACAAACCCTAACTTAGTCCAAAGCACTTCAAGACCAATCTTAAACTAGGGTTAGGAGATAAACTTACCAACATTAATCGAGAATGAGCAAGGAAGTGCACCTTAGGTCACCCTTAAGCATGAGTTATTACAACTAGCCTTAGCATCAACTTGTCATGTGCAAAAGCAAACCCTAGAAGACACTCTATTCATCCCTCAAGCAAAAATAGTCATCCCAATAGCTCCAATAAACCAAAAAGAGAAAAAGATAAAGTTTCATGTTTTAACCATTATCCATGTTTTACAAATGAGGTGAGGTTGTCTTATTTATATGAGACAACCCTCAATCTTTTACAAATTCAAGCCTACAAAGTTAATGACAAATTGTAAAATTTTAGGTTTGTGCACCCAAAACCTAGGGAGTAAACCACTTAATGACATAAAATAACAATAAAAATGTGCAATTAAGCTCCACCAAGTGCAAGGTGGGCCAAAAGGAGGACGCCATGCCCCAACTAACCCCAAAAGATGTTTTTCCTTCAATGCCCTCGTTTTTTAACAATGTAGGATTCTTGTCAAAGGAATGACGTTTATGGGTCTAGAGACTAGGAGGGATTTTGCATCACAATAACAGGTCCAAGTGGGAAAGATGACGTGTGCTAAGTGTAAATTTTCCTTTAATATTCAAACTAGGGCTAACAGTGCATACAAGATCTCTACTGATAACCACACATAAATATCTTTTACAATATGCCACGGAATATAAAACTGAGAAATAAATCACAACATCACATCACAATATTGACACTATTATTTTGGGTATGGAAACCGTGGGAAAAACCAAAGATGGGAAAACCAGTGCAGCAGTCAGATATAGATTTTATTATGAGAAAATATGGAACTTCTAAAATCACTGCAAATTCACCCAAACCTGGCAAATGCAATTCCCGGCAGAATCGGCAAATCCCAGTTAAACCTCAACACCCTACTGTGTGAGTGTACGGCCCAGCTGTACGAAGCTCGGTTATCCTGCTGCTCGCTCCTCCGTCTTCTCAGCTAAATCCTCTATTTGACTTTCTCTCCTTGTCTGTATCTTGTCTCTGTCGGAATACAAGTGTGTGTGTCCTCTCCACCAATTGATCTTTCTTTTATAACTTTAGGTAAAGCAAAAACCCTAATTTCACTTTCACTTTAACTAGTGGTTAAGCAAAAACCCTAATTTCACTTTCATTTTAACTAGTGTTTCACTAAAGTTAATTTAGATCACTTTAATTTATTTTCCAAAGTAAACTTAGGAAAAGTAAATTAAATACAACCGGTTTCCTAATTTAAGTCTTATGCATGCAAGAACAAATGCATGTAGGAAGACCTTGCTTGTTGCTACTAGTTTAAGACTAAGACAGGTATGCCAACCCTTACACGCACAATCACCTCTACAAAGCAAAATATGAGTACAACCATGTGTCACAATGATTTGTCTTAGGGGCACCGGACACCCACCCAAAGGGTAGTCAACAGAGCCACAAGGCCAGCACCTCCTTGAGGTGGAAACCAATGGGACCTGCCATGACATGACCAGGGGTATTTAGCCCCAAAATCAACACTCTACACAATATAGCCCCATAAACTTGGCCTTTACAAAAGAGAAGAAACCCCTCACTCTAGTACATCTAGAAGGAACGCTTTAGATGCTCTGAGATGTAACGAGTTCAAAGGGCACAAGGCAAGGCGCATGTCCAAGCCAATTTTTATAGAGAATAGTTATCGCTTAGACCTGTTACATAAGTTTAAGGAATTGTGCTTTATGCAGGGTGCAACCCATTAAGGCGTGTTTCTCCAAAGCACTTCCAATAAATAAAAATTGTGAACAAGCCCAATGGGTAGATCAAAAACAAATTAAGGACCGACTTTGATGACTTCAATGCCTTTTGAAAGCCATTTTAACAATCATAGAGCAGCTTTTGCCTTTAATCTGTTGTCCTTCGACTGAAAACAAACAAGACCCTTGCTTGTCAAGACAAAGGTACTATCAATATAAATTTCTAATACAATAAAGACGATCATTGCTTGCAATCTTTCATGTTATAAGTTGCTTTCTAGAATTTTAACCCTAACAAATTTTGGGCATCTAGGGTTGGGTTCAAAACCTATGGTGATCCTCCACCCAAGCTGTCGTTAATGTTCTTTTTGAGCCAGCACCTATATGGGATGATGGAGTTCTGAGATTTTAATGTTCAAGCTGCTTTGTTAGATCCTTTCGGGAAGAATAATTTGGAGAGTCCCTGGTTATGACAACATATATGAATGAACTATTCGCTCTGTCGTTAATGTTCTTTTTGAGCCAGCACCTATATGGGATGATGGAGTACTGAGATTTTAATGTTCAAGTTGCTTTGTTAGATCCTTTCAGGAAGAGTAATTTGGAGAGTCCCTGGTTATGACAACATATATGAATGAACTATTCGCTCTTTGCCCGGTGCAGACCACCATGTTAGAACGTCGGTATCTAACAAGCATGGCGTTTCGCTTGAGCCTTTGATATTTGCCAGGTCAAATATTAAAACACCAAATTCAATGTTATAGTGAAAACTAAAAACCCAAGTTATACGGCAATCAAAGACCAGAGTCGAATATTACCTGTTGGAGGCAATCGGCCAGAATTGATGTTGTGGAGGCTGCAGCTGGGAATCCTTGTGGGTTATAACAGGTGGGCTCACCTGTTAGTTTAGTGGCAGACAAGAAGTCCTTATAAACCGCAAAAGGCCCAACGAAAGTAGGTGCATCCACCACCCAGGCATTTGTTTTTGACCCCAATTTGGACACCAGAATGGACGCCACCACTTCCAAATCAGACAATCTATCAATCACTGCATTTCCCGTGCCTTCAACTCGGTCGCCCATAAACAATATTGCATTTTTGGAAGGCATCTGATCGTTATAAATCCAATAATTATTATCCTGAATTGTATATACAGAGAAAGAAATATGAATTGTGGTAATGAAGCAGGGGTCTTACAGCAAGTCTGGTTGCAATATAAGGAGAACAGCAGAGAGATACGGCCACTCTGCAAACCGTGCCATGGGAGGAGGATGCGTTGAGTATTCCAGTCCAACGCTCCATAAAATACAGTGAACTCAATTGATATTATCAGTTGTTCTGCCCTTATTTCAGGATTTAATAGAACCGGGCTTTCAGTCTAACCATCACTCTACTCTAAGGAAACTTCAATACTGCAATACTCCATTGGTATCATAAACCAGATCCATGATACTCAATCGTGAATTTACTTGCATACCTGGAAGCAGGGAAATGAAACGCAAAGAGAAGTTTGATAGGTTGGAAAAACTAGTGGAAGACGCTGGTATGTAGATGATATAAGTTTATTGGTAAAAAGTAAGTTTAATAAATTTATTGCTTAAAGTATTTGATTAAATTAGAGTTAAAGGAAAACTTTACGTAATACTAAGAAGCAATAAATAGAAATTTATATAATTGATGGTAAGTAAAATGAAATGTACATTAATTTGTCGTAAGATAAAGTATACATATGTGAGTAAAATAATAAAGGTCTAAGTAGATATAAAGTTCGACTTATTGGCAATCAACATTGGTATTTTATTTTGGCACTTAACATTGGTATTTTATTTTGATAGGGAGAGGACAAGGATTGAGGGTTGCAATTTTAAGTGTGAAAGAGACAGAGAATGATGTTTTTTTTTTTAAGGTGTGTGACATATCAAGTGTCTTTCATCTTTCCATAACAATGGAAGGAGAATGATGATGCAATTCGCATTCTTTCTAATGTTGTAGTGTGTGACATTGTTGTGAAGGTCAAGCCTTGACATTAAGTGTTACTAATGTTAATGGTTGACCTTGTTAATGTCAATCCTTGGGATTTATGCCTAAGCCATCTGGAGGGGGATTTGTTTCTTGTTACTTTGATTTATGGGTGGAATTGGTATGTGCTTTGGTTGAGATTGGTCCCATGGAGGGCCAATGTAAGTATCAAATGCCATGACAACATAGGTTGACAACTTAGTAGGGCTAGATCCAAGTGTGTATACAATTCGCATGACCACTCCAAGAGCACCATTTATTAGTCCTAATTAGACCCATAAATTGCAAGGTAACATTACTTGTTTCCCCACACATAACAATATACCATTTTCTAGTCGATGGTTGTCATCTTGTTGTGCACTAAACCATTGTTGAACTATGTGACAAGTTGTGCAATAGGCATAGCCAATGCTTGGAGCATGTATTTGTTAGAATTGTTTGCAAGAATGTTCGTTGCAAAGAGATGTACTTTTGTGTCAAATTTTGAATGCTCCTCTGTTGACAAGAATCTATTAGTCCTAGACTAAAGGAGGCTCCAGTCTTCCAAGATTGGTGTAGCATTGTGGATGTTTATCAATAGCTATCAAAAACGAAGTTGGGTGGCATCAATGCCCCTTTGACGGAAGATTGTTTCCAATACATTCTCAATGATTAGTCTATCCACAGACACTTCCTTGTAGTTTCTCTTACATATAGAGGTTTATCCATCACAAGTGGGAGTTGGCCCAAATCACCAACAAGAATTATTGAATGGTTTATGAATGAGTAATTGTTTTGTTCTTGAAAACACTCATGCAAGCGACTCTCAGTCTACACAAACAATTTAGGTCCTATGAAGCTCATGTAATCATTGAGAATGTATTGGATATGTTTCAACTCTTCTTAGAACATTGATAGAGCTTATCCATGTAAAGGCTCCACATCCTTTATAGAAACCTAGAGCCCTACATGTATAGTGGTTGCATGTATGTCAAATAAGAGACTCCACTAGGGGAGAGAAGCAATAGTGGGTTATGGCCAAAGATCGCTTGAGAATATAGTGCTTTTTTATGGTGTTTGTAAAGTAGGGTTTACCTGTGCCTCAGATCTTTGGATGATCATACCCAATGGCTCTTTAGTTCCTTATACTTGTGAATGTTGTAGGACTATGTCAAATGCAAGTTGTTGATTGCGAGATATTGTATTTGTGGAAGTAGGCAAAGGAGTGTTAGCAAGTATTACTTCCCCCACTCCTTCGGTTGTAGTCAATGTAATTTGGCACGGTCTCCCATGTATATGTTGATACTTCTAGACGGTTCCATATATGGCTCTTGTCAAAATGTTGAAGGCCAAGCATGTCAAACTCATTAATTTGGATATTGCATGTAGTGACTAATCTTGACAAAACTTGTCATTCCTTCATCTCCATGTTGGGATGTATGTTATGATTTGTATCCTCATTTCTAGATGTTGTCTCATCAGGAGTGGGTGTAGAGATGTGGTCAACATGCCATGCACAATACGTATTTTGTTTGTGCTCCCAATTTGACAGAATGCCATGTTTTGTAAGGTCTATGTCTTTAGTGAAGGAGCAGAAGGGATTATATAAAAGCAGCGCACTCCAACAAAATTCAAGAAATGCATTGGAATCTTTAGTTGGAATTGAAGTAAAGCACGACTAGACATGGATGATTGTAGGGACAGTTCTCTTCTTCCACTTTTTCAGTTTCACATCCCTGGTTATATGACCATTATTGTGCTAGGTCGATATCATAGAAAGAGTCCAAAGTTGGAGGTCGTTGCAACATCTATGAAATTGGAGCCAAATAAGCAATCGGCCAAGTCAAAGATACACGATGAAATATTTGGTGACCAACATCTATTTTGGTGAAGGACCAACTACATGTGAAAATGGGCGATTTTTGCAACATATGGTAAGCTTCTTGAGCACTGATGTCTCGGTCAACAATTGATTCTAAGTGTAAGTTACGATAGACATATGAGGTTGTGTCCTGTGGAGATGATGTAGCTATGATTCTAGTCGGTATATTATGGTTGGTCTTTGATTTTCCCTCTACTTTGGAAGCATATTTGACTATGTATTTCAAGACAACATAACGTGAGAGAACTGTTTGGAAATCCACATTTGCTCTCCATATTTGAAGTATGCTAGGATTGTGAATATTCAAACCAACATCATTGCATGTTGGGTGATAGGTTTTTTTACCCTTTTCAAATGTAGAGTGATGATTCATGTTTTACATTTCAAAGGCATTTATATCTGCATTTAAGTGTATTCCTTTTCTGCGTAGACATGAATTTTCAGTGTACTTTGTATGTCTTTGTACTCGGTCTATATTCCTAAAGTGGGTTGGATGAAAGTATATCTTTTGTGTCTAGAAAGCAAGGGTCATCCTCGATAGATTGATGTATATGAATCTATGTGTCGTGATTTTCTCTTAGATTCCATGTTGTAACATATTTATCAAATAAACTTATTGCAATATTGATTTGATATGGGTCTTTCCAATTTATTGTTTCCTTGTTAGGAGCTCCATCAAGCCACATAAAACCATGTATATGTGTAAGGCCATGATGTTGTCATTCATATCTACAAAATAAATGTGAGAGGATTAGAACAAGTGACAAATATGTAAAGGTTTTGTATAGACACATGTAGGTAGGATATAATGTGTACATGTACTGATAATCTATTGTGGGCATGTTTTTTTAAGCGTCTCCTCAAGGAAGATTGAAAATATTTTATGCATGTATGCAACCACAATGTGGGGCCTATCAATGATGTTACGGTTATGCAATTGCTAATGGGCTTTTGGTGCAATTTTACTTCGACCTAGTTTCACCTAAACACACACCAAAAAACCCCAAGATACTAGCCCTTTCGGCATCACCTACAAAGCAGGTTAAGTCTCACCCAAGGTACCTATGGGAAATGCAGGAACTAGGATTTTGCAATAGAGAAGGAGGGTGACCCAAAATCCATAACATTCATCGTAATAGAAATTTGACAAATCTTTTACATTCCCTATAAAACAAGGAAACAACTACGACATGCATTCATGAACTTCGCAGTATTCATAACCATTCGCATTAGCTCAACGTTGATTAACATTTAATCCACAATGCAAAATAAGATAAAATTTCATAACACATCAACACATCAAACACACACATTTAACACAATGATTTTACATGGAAACCCAAGACGGGAGAAAACCATAGAAGCATTTTTCTTATTTATGAGTCCCAGTAAATAAGCACTTCATGTCTGCGAACAGAGCCTATATACTTTCTTCTTCTTACACAATGGATCTGCACACACAACATGCAGATCTGTTTCCTATCATGTGACTCTCTCTCTTTTACAACATAGCAAAATTGTCTTCAACACAATGACTCAAAACTTACTTCATTGAATTACTAGCTAACCCCAAAATTCCCAACCCATTACATATATATAGGATTTTTGATAGCGTGACAATCACGTCCCCATCCCTCGAACTGACCAACAGGAGGAGACATGACAATGTTTCGAGCTCTTTGAATTTCTCCCATCACCATGATTATGAATTTCATAATAATAATAAAAAAACATGTGTCGGGTGCAAAATAAAAAGTACGCATTGGAGATAAATATCTACACACACATTTAGGATGCACATGAAATCTCAATCATTACACGCATATACATAAATATCATTACACATCATAAACAAAATAATGCTTATCTTTAACAAAAGAGATCCAAGCAATTGGATGTGTAATAGAGATTTTCCACCCAACCGTAGACACTCTATCCACCATATACTCTTTCTTCTCCTAGATGCCACTCCAAGTTGGGATTTGAGTCCGCCGGGATGAAGGAAACACCTACAGGCTTCTCTCTCTCATCCCACAACACCTTCTACTAACTTAGCCAAAAATCCTACGGAGATCTCACTCAACCATCACAACCATGGCACTCCTTCCACTTTCCCCACACAACACAAAAAATGAATTCCCCTTCATTAATCCATAGTTCCCTCAAGGAATCCAACCCTTACAATGCTTACCAGTGTGTGCAGTAAGATCCCAATCTATTATATGTTGTTAGAGAACCCCATGTAGTGTTAAATATGGATTCTCAAGTAGTCACAGGTGGAAGAACTCGATGGGTAAGGGTTCCTAGCTTTCCCAACCTCCCTGCTCACTTACAACCATCAATCTTCCCTTTCCAAAATTCAGCACTATCACTAAATTTGAATTTCTGGGTTCAACATAGTCTGGTAGTGGTCATAAACAACAATATAAAAGTCTACGTAGTGTAGGAATATGCATGAGAGAATGATCAAAAGGGTCTTGACTCCAAGGGATATGACATGATAGTGAAAATCCAACTGACATAGCTTCTGACCATAGAATAAAATGACTACTAACCACTGACATAAATGATACCACCCCGATGCTTCAATAACTACATGAAGTGACCTTCCCCACCAACGTCACCCATGCATTCAATGATTGGGTTATTAGTAAAAAAATAATTAACCGGCTAATGTAAAGCACATGGAAATTTCAATGAGTTCTATGGTCAACACTTGGTAGGATAGGATTTATTTTTCCCATAGGCCCCCTTTCTTTTTCCCCTCTGGTGGAATCATAGCCCCTGTAGTGCTCTTTACACAACCATCTTGGACCATTTTATCAATTTCCAACATAATATTTATATACATTTTGGATTGGCATGATAATCCAATCATATGGTCCAAATAATATATATATATATCATACCCGCTTATCCATTCAATAGTTGGGCCTTGGCCTTGAGCACCACACTAGGAAATCATACTAGTTTAATTACATCATTTACATAATTTTGATTAAATACATTCAAGTCAAATTTGGGGTATTACAATCCCCTCCCCCTTGGAATGACACCGTCCTCAGTGTTTACTCAAAATCATAACAAAAATGGGTACGCCTCTTTCATGGCATCCTCCAACTCCCACGTGGCCTCATTGGCACTGAAGTGCTTCCATTGCGCATTACTTGTCTGATGGCCTGGTTCCGGAGCAATGCTACCTTCTCGTCTAGGATGCATAGTGGCTCGGTCTGGAACTTTCCCTTGGGTTCGACCTGAATCACAACCCAATCAATCACATGGTTAGGATCATGTACATATTTCTTAAGCAAAGAAACATGAAAAACATTATGAGCTCTAGTATTAGCATGCAATGCAATTCCATATGCAACTTGCTCTATTTTTTCAAGCACTTCAAATGTCCCACAATATCTTGGTGACAGCTTGGCACAACTTTCAAGATTCAAGAAATTGTTCCTTGGTCTCACTCTAATATAAACATGATCCCCGACACTAAATTTTCTATGCATTATCTTTTTATCTGCATAGTTTTTTTTGTCTATCTTGGGATTCCTTTATATTGTGCCTAATTTTTGCAACCTAATATTCCATTTTCTTAATCAATTATGGCCCAAGTACAATTATGTTTATTGATTTGTCCCACGTCACAAGTGTTCTACACTTTCTACCATAGAACACCTCAATTGGAATCATGCCAAAGAAGCATGTTGTCCATTGTTATATGCAAATTCTACGAAGTGTAAATAATCATCCCACTTGGATGGTTTGTCCATCACATACATGTGAAGCATGTCCTCAAGAACTTGATTTACTCTCTCTGTTTGTCCATCTATTTGTGGATGGTAGGCAGTGCTAAAATTCAGGTTTGTACCTAAGTATGCAAAATACCTTTCCAAATATTGGAAGTAAATTTTGTATCTCTATCTGAAATTATTTCCTTTGGCAATCTAAAAAATGTCTTCATAAAAATCTTTGCAATGGCATCTGTTGTATATGTAGACTTGACTGGTATAAAGTGTGCTGATTTTGACAATTTATCCACCACAACCATGATGGAATCATACTTCTTCACAATCATTAGAAAACCTGTAATAAAATCCATGGAAATTATTTCCCATTTCCATTTTGGAAATGGAAAAGGTTGTAGCAAACCTGTTGGGTGTTGATGCTCAATTGTTACTTGTTGGCATTTCATACACTTAGAAATATACTCAACAATGTCTTTTTTTGTCCATGGCCAAAAATATTCTTCCTGGCTGAAGAAATTGTTTTATGATATCCTGTGTGAGCAGAAAATGGCATTTTATGGATTTCATCCATAACAATCTTCGTCAAATCTATCACATTCGGAATATAAACTCTATTTTTATAATTAAGAATCCCATCCTCTTCCAAATGATAACCATAATACCTCTTTTCTATATTATGATGTCGTAATTTACCTTTTATTTGCACATAGAGTTCATCTTCAGCAAGAGAAATAACAATCTATTGTCTTAAATTTGATGGACAAATACTAATGGTTGTCACACATATTTCTTGCACCTTTCTACTGAGTACATCAACCACTTTATTTTATTTTCCTTTTATGTGTTTAATTTCAAAATCAAACTCACATAAAAATTCCATCTATCTAGCTTGCGTGGAATTTAATGTTGGATATTCAAATAAATATTCCAAACCACAATGGTTTGTTCTTAACTCAAATTGTATGCACATTAAGTAATGTCTCCACATCTTCAAGGCATGTACTATGGTGGCAAGTTCTAAGTCATGGGTAGCATAATTATTTTCATGCTCCTTCAATTTCCTATATTTATAACACACCGCATAATGGTATTGCATAAGAAATCCTCCAAGTCCTTGTTTACATGCATTTGTACACACCACAAAGTCCTTTCCTAGGTCTGCAATTTTCAGAATTGGGGCACTTGTGAGAAGCTTTTTCAACAGCTGGAAGCTTTCTTCACATTTATAAGTCCATTCAAATTTTATTCCCTTCTTTTGCAAAGAACTGATTGGTTGTGCAACCTTGGAGAACCCTTCAATGAACCTCCTATAATAACCAACAAGACCCGTAAAAGATATCACATCTGTTACATTCCTTGGAGTTGGCTAATTCGTAATGACTTCAATATTTTCTGGATAAATTGGTACTCCTTGTGAAATGATGTGACCCAAGTGATGAATCTTAGTTTTTGTAAAATTCACATTTACTTAGCTTTGCATACACCATATGCTCTCTTAGCAATTGCAAATCCATTCTCAAAAGTTCTTCATGTTCATCTTCATTCTTAGAGTAAACAAGAATGTCATCAATAAATATAAGAACAAACATGTCCAAATACCTACTAAAAACACTATTCATGAGACACATGAATGTAGCTGGTGCATTAGCGACACCAAATGGAACCACCACATATTCATAGTGTCCATACCTTGTTCTAAAAGCTACTTTGTGAATGTCTTATTCCTTGATTCTCACTTGATGGTATCTAGACCTTAAATCAATCTTTGAAAATACCTTTGCTCCTCTCATTTGGTCAAAAAGATCATCAATTTGAGGCAATGGGTACTTGTTTTTCATTGTCACTTTATTCAAATGCATGTAATCAATACATAACCTGAGTGTTCCATATTTCTGATTCACAAATAGTACAGGTTCTCCCCATGGAGACACACTTGGCCTTATGTACTTCTTTTTTGATAATTCTTGCAATTGCATTTTAATCTCTAACTAATCTGGTGTACTCATCCTGTAAAGTGTCTTAGACACTGGATTTACTCCTGGCACAATATCAATTGTGAAATCAATGTCCCTCTTTGGAGGAAGTCTCAAAACTTCATCTCGAAACCCATCCTTGAATTCTTGTAGCACATGATAGTCTTCAAATTTGGGGGTTTCATTTTTTTATTTGTCTAAAACACGGGTTGCATACAATTGGCAACCTCTTCTACAAAATTTCTTCAACTGCATGGATGAAATATGGCTAATAGAAATTTCCTTTTGAATTCCTTTTACAACCCTTGGGTTTCGTTCATCATCAATGCATTCAAAAGTTTTGTTGCAACAATCAAGTTTAACTCTATGTGCTTCCAACCAATCCATTCCAATGAGAATGTCACATGAACCAAGTGGTAGAATATTCAGATTTGTATAAGTGGATAGTTCACCCATTTCTAATGGACATTTCCCCACCAACTCACTAACTTTTCTTTTGGTTCCTGTGGCTAATTGGACCAACCATGATTCAATATGCTTGGTTTTCTTAAAAGCACAAATATCAACAAATTTGGGACTAATATAACTAAGAGTAGATCCAGGGTCAATTAAAATGGAAATAGATTGCTTATCAATCTTACCTTCAACCTCAACCACAATTGATTGATGATCTACTTGGCGGTCCTATAGTGCAACATAAATTCTAGGAACAATCCTTACAAATTGACCCACAGTTTCAACTTCTTGAATGTTGTGAAATTGCTTTCCACTCCCATTCTAATGTGGATAGTTTCTAAGAAAATGGTCCCCTCCACATCCCCAACATTGAAGTGGTTCTCTTGGTTTGTCTCCCATTATGCTAGTTGGATTTGTCACAACTTGTGGTGGCTACCTTGGCTGATTTTTGAAATGAGGAGGCTTGAGCCCCTTCTTCCTTTACTCAAAATTCTCATTTTTCTTGTCCTTCCATGCCTTATAGAAATATGGCCTACTTTTGGATTGATCATATCAATACTTAGCCTTCCTTATGGTCTCATCTAGAGTTTGAGGCTCATCAAACTCAATTCTATCTCTATAAGACCGAGGAAGGATACTTAGAAAACGTTGAATTTTCAATTTATCATCTCTGATGTACTTAACATATCTCAACAACTCCAAGAATTTGTTTGCATATTCCTCCATAGTCATTTGCCCCAATTTCAGCTCGTGGAATTCTTTAATTTCCACGCAATCCTCCTTTCATTGATATTATTCACTTGCTTAAGTTCATCCCACCATATATATGCCCTTCCATTCAGGTTGAATATGGACACTCTTTCTTTCATATTCCTAGAGTAGTCTTGGACTTGTAAGTACTTCCTCATCCCAAGAATCCAAGCCTCGACTTCTTGACCAGATTTTATCTCACCATCAAATGTAGGAGGATTGGCCTTCCTAAATTCTCCATATAAATTGTTCTTGGAATACCTCTCCCTCTTCTTCCTATGAGATGAAGATCTTGATCCATCAGTTGGATCCTTAAGAGTTAGATGACTCATTAGAAGAGAATTATGGAGTGTATGACCTCCCTCTAGAAACTCTTCTTGAACTATGGGACCTCTTGTGACAGTGCTTCCTTGAGAAACTCCCACTTGTTTCTTGATGTTCTAAGTGATTCCTTGATTTAATCTTCCTTTGGATATATGTTAGACTTTAAATCATAGTTGCATTTAGTTGATCCTGTTCTTCTTGAGCTCTAATTGGCCTCTCATTGTCTACTCTATAACTTGCATTTCTACTCTTAGGCTCATCATGGTTTCTGCAATGTCATGGGGGGTCACTTGGTTTCTTCTACCATTGTATTATGTCTCTACATTCTCAACCTGTATGTTCTCTCCTGTTGCATCCGCCTCAAATTCATAAGGATCCTATGCATCATCCATGTTGATGATTCTCTTGACCTAATCAAGACTAGAGGTTTCCAAGCTAAAGTGTATTGAATGATGAACTTTTAATTGTCTCTTATATAACTCAGAATCTACAAAAGTGTTCATGTAAACACAATTAATAGATTTCTTACATCCTAATATATAAATATCAATTTCCATATATTTTGGAAAATGTCCATATTGACAATTTTTTTAACAAATTACGGCTATCAACACTTTTCCTATAGGTGCATTTAACCCCTTAGGCCAACTTCGGACACTTGTAGAAGGTCATTTGTGAAGAACCATAAACATTTCTCTATGAGATTAGATATTACATATAATGAATATTAATCAACACCCTTTAGTTTCCTCATCGTATTCTTCATGCATATTTTATAAATTTTTGGAATTTACTATTTTTTCTCTTTTTATGCTTCTCTAGGCTTGGAAAATTTTGTGGTTCTGTGACATCTACCATCATTCCAAATCTGCTCAGTTTTATGTTGCTCCCATTGTCATGGTTGAACCTTGAATCCAACTTTGTTGAATAAGAAAATAGAAATGGGGGCCAAGGGGGATTTCCCCATTATAGCCTTGAGTCTGGGGCAACACCCTCAATTTTTTTTGTAAATCATTCAATTTCATGCAATCTGGCGCATAAGTTCATTGTCATTTCTACTAATGTGGCATGGGTGAGGACAAGGACTGGAACGTACCTGCTGAGGTGGTGGACAGGTTTGACATGTCACCCACTAATGACTACCATAGAACGATACCACTCGACCTTGAGCGGGAACATGTCAATGGTTTTCCCCTTTACTGTAAGTTGTAACGCATCCTCACAAAGTTGGTTTTTAAAAGTCGCTCAAGGATGCACAATCAATAAAAAGCCGACACACATTCTGGGCGGTTTTGGTCTTGAGCATGCTCACCCCATTGCATCCATCGTCCACTTTACCTATGCATGATGAGTCATGGTCATTGATCTTACCTTTTATCCAACGATAAGATCTATGCATGCCCGTTATTATCCTCCGCGCATATTACTCGTGCATTATCAAACACAATTGTTGATCTTCCATAAGATTTGACGGTCAGATATATTCCCACCTACACCCTTGATCCTAGCAATCGCATGGCTACGGGTCTGATGTGGCTGACCCACATCACGAATATGGATCCTCTAGGTCATTCCTTCTTACAGTAGGGCTCCTTCACATCACTCGTCCACATGACATGGGTGAGGCCTACCAATTAACCTTGGATGTTCTCTTCTCCGTCGTTTAACAGAACCAGACTGCCATAGAAGCATTCCACTACAATTCTACAACTTCAAAAATTTTCCTGAACCAATTTATTTCTCCCGCTGATAAACCACAGATCTAACCTGCGGGTTGGCTAGGACACCACCCAATGATTAATCCACAAGTCTCTCATAATATCCTTTCATATGTAACTTAGATTTTTCCTGTAACTGTGCATTTCCATTGCATACAGATCCATTGTTGCAATCAGACACTTTGATACCACTGTGTCATGTCCCCATTCCTCAAACTAACCAACAAGAGGGGACATGACAATGTTTCGGCCTCTCCAAATTTTTTCCATCCCCACGATTACGAATTTCATAATAATAAAAACGTGTGTGCAAGTGCAACATAAAAATACACAACGGAAATAAATATCTACACACACATCTAGCATGCATATGCAAGTTCAATCATTACAAACATACAAATAAAGATCATTGCACATCATAAACAATATAGTACTTCTTTAACAAAAGATATCCAAGCAACTGGCTGTGTAAGAGTGATTTTCCACCCAACCATAGGCACTCTATCCAGCATATACTCTTTCTTCTCTCATGGTCCACCCCCAAGGTGGGATATGAGGCCACCAGGGTGAAGGAAACACATACAATATTTTTTCTCTCATCCCACAACCCCTTCTACTCACCTCACTTAGCCAACACTCCTAGAGAGATCTCACTCAACCATCAGAACCATGACACTCCTTCCAACTACCCCACACAACAGAAGGAAGACATTCCCCTTCACTGATCCACAGTTCGCTCAAGGAAGCCAACCCTTATAGTGCTTACCAATGTGTGAAGTAAGAGCCCAATCCGTTGTATGCTGTTAGAGAACCTCCTATAGTGTTAACTATGTACTCTCAATCATTCAGAGGGGTCATAACTCAATGAGTAAGGGTTCCTATCTTTCCCAACATCTCTTCTCACTTACAACCATCAATCCTTCCTTTCCAAAATTCATCTCTGTCACTAAATTCAATTTTTTGGGTTCAACACAGTCTGGTAATGGTCATGAACAATAGTAGGAAACTCTACGTAGTGTAGGAATATGCATGAGAGAATGATCAAAAGGGTGTTGACTGCAAGGGATATGACATGATGGTTAAAATATAACTAGCATATCTTCTGACCATAGAATAAAATGACTACTGACAATTGACATAATTGTCACCACCCCCATGCTTCAATAACTACATGAAGTGACTTTCCCCACCAACCTCACCTATGCATTCAATGATTGCCTTAATAGCAAAAAAGGAATTAATTGGCTAATTTAAAGCACATGCCAGATTCTTATGATTTCTAAGGTCGACACTTGGCAACATAGGATTTAGTTTCCCCATAGGCCCCCTTTCCTCTTCCCCTATGGTGGAATCATAGCCCCTGTAGTGCTCTTTACACAACCATCTTGGACCTTTTTATTAATTTTCAACACAATATTTACATGCATTTNATATATATATATATATATATATATATATATATATATATACACACACACACACAGACACACACACATCATACCTGCCTATCGATTCACTAGTCGGGCCTTGGCCTTGAGCACCGCACTAGGAATTCATACTAGCATAATTACATCATTTACATAATTTTTGTTAAATACATTCCAAGTCAAAATTGGGGGACTACAGTAACTCCCATGCCCACTACTTAGATTCATTAATGTAAGTGGACAAAAATTCTACCTACTCCTAACTAAATTTGCATTTACATTGTCAAAACACCTCGCTCCTTATTTCTCAACTGCTTCATTGGAGTTCTTCTCATTTTCTCAGACCAATTCACATCATCCTTGTTCACATCAAAACTTCTTCCAAAATATTGCCAATAATTTCCAGTTCCAACAAGTCCCCAACACCCACATGTGGCTCATCTCGAGCCACTTCAATATTTCTCCTACGACGTATTCAACTATAACAAAAACTCTGCATAGACCTATTTCATTGTTGTGATCGTACACTAAAAGTTTTCCTTCTGTCGGCACACTTTGTTAACTAATTCTACATTAATGTTCCCTTCTGCTTGCACCTCGGTCAATGTGGCTTCTTTCTTGACTTCTATATGCTCAACTTTAATCACTTTAGAGATTCTTTCCACCTCTATCTGTAGTTATTCCACTCTTTCCGTCCCCTTATGTTGTTCTACCTGCAACTGGTTGACTTCATCATGTAATTCCTTATTCTTTGCGGCCTTTTCCATCCTCTCAAGTGGTGACAGAGTCTTTAAAACACCCTTCAGAATTGTCATTTTATTTTGCGCCTTATCCAACTTAGCAATGATTTCATGTAGCAAAACATCATCCAATAGAGATTCCCATGTTTACGATGTTTCTTCATACCACTGCGCACAATTAACTTTGCATTCCTTGATATTCTTGATAGCCTCTTGCACTTTCTTATGCCTATACTCAATGCTTTTAGGCAGGGAACTAGGAACTATTTTTGCTTACAATCCTTTAATATTTTGTTGAAAACCCATGATAACCCCCCAGTAAGAGCATCTTTACTTTGGCAGTCATGTCACCAACAATCTCTGCCTCAAGTACATTACGCTAGGCTACCGCGAAAACATTATGCAGCTTCACCTTTTCTTGATTCAACTCATCACGTTCCTTCTAAAGCTACACACAATGTTCCTTATGGGGTTTGTTATGCATTCATAATATGTTGTTGCTTGATAAGTGGCTTCTTCTCACACTTTGATTTCCTCAACCACACTTTGTTGAATACTTTAAGTCGATGTAGTTCAATTGATGAACTCATTCCTACATTTATGACAAAAAGCTCCACTACTGCCTCCACTACTTGCAATAATTAATGCGACAATTATTTACCCTTAGAGCAACTACGACATATCAATGAATTAGACATACTACATACACTAGCTACACTGTTACTTTGACAAGAATAATACTTTGATGGAACTAGACTATTTTATATATAGACTCTTATTTTGACACAAACCAAACTGCGACAAACCAAAAGTTCGACAAAAATAGAAATATTTTTGTCTTTTTTTCCAGAGGTTGTATAGACTCAGTGGGGAAACACATGACTGTCCCTATGAGTTTTCACTCGTAATCCATTAACTAACCCCTTTATAGCTCTCCATTTAATTTTTGTAAATGTATAACATTGCATTC
This sequence comes from Pseudotsuga menziesii, assembly GCA_001517045.1. NCBI lineage: Eukaryota > Viridiplantae > Streptophyta > Pinopsida > Pinales > Pinaceae > Pseudotsuga > Pseudotsuga menziesii. The sequence goes on along the minus strand of LPNX010792065.1, from coordinate 417,754 downwards.
TATCGGATAGTTAATTAGATATGGTCCTAGCCAGTGCATTCTTTGCTTACTCGGATGTTTGAAGTACTTAATGTTGTAATACTCCTAGTTGAGACCCCCCTGAACTGATCTTATGTATGATGTAAATATCTATATGCCATATTTGTATGGAGGTACAAATGCATATTTTGACTTTATTAATATAAAAATATATAACTGACTTCAATGGTGGCATACCGCTAAAGAGATGGGGGACAAGTGAATTCACCAGGGAGTGGTAAGGGGGTTGTAGATGGCTTAGGTGGATATGTCCTAACCTTGTTACCATCTTGAGTATCTAAAGGAATATGCTTTGTTCTTACATAATCCTAAACCTATGTATATAATCTTAAACCTACTTTGAGTGTTAAGTATGTTTAATGGGTGATTAAGTGGGGGTGAGTTGTACCTTTGACATGTTGCTACATGAAGTGAGTGTCATGCAAAAAGGTGGAATTAGGATTGGGGTAGTAGGACTGATTGGGGAGCATGAAGAAGAGATATGGTAACATGAAGTAGAGAATGAGAACTTGGTACGTAGAGGAGGAATGGGTGACCTTAGTTTGGAAGAACTTGGGGAAAATTTTGTGAAGACGTTGTCACTATGCGTTATGGGAAAACTATGCACCCCTGAACCGTTTTGCTAAGCATGTGGTTGAATGTTGGGTTGTGGTCAATGAAATGGAGAATTTTTGCATGAACCATTCTAGTGGAATTCCTAGGCACTGAACAACAATGATGGGTTTTCACTGTGGTGCTATAGAAAGAATCCAGAGTGGGAACTATGTTGTTTGGCATGGAATTGGTTGTAGCTTGACTTTCCAAGATTCCTGTAAACCTGCATTAAATTTCTTTGAACTATGAGGAATTTTGAGTGATAAATTCTGTTGTGGAATGAAATTTGGGTAAAGGGGGAGAATCTCTTGGTTAATTCATAAGTCCTGGCTCGAGGGGTGGAGCTTTATTGAGAGGTTAATGAACAAAGTGGCATGGGGTTAGGTGGAACATGGTTTCCATGAAGCTTGTTCCTAGTTAGTTCAATTTCAAATAAGTGTTTGAGGCTATCTTAATTATGCATTGAATGTGAATATCATGTTATGCAAGTGAACAAATGGTAAATGTTGTTTATGTTGAATTCTAGTTAGTTGAATGTTAAATTTCTAGGAAATATGATGATTACTGCAACCTTAATTTATGTGTGGAATCAATTTAGTATTTCTTGTTCAATTCCCATGTATGAAAAATCATAGGAAAGTGTTTTCTTACATCGGTGGTAAATATATGTTTAAGAGTGGTTTGGGATAATTACTAAGTTTATGCTATGTTTGTGAGTTGTTGTGAAGTTCTATCTGTGAAATGTTAAGATGTTGTAGGAAAGACTAATTGGACTTAATGGCCGTAACATGTCATTGCTTGCCCAGTCTTGTTAAATTGTTTAAAAGGGGCAAAGTGCCTTAAGTCTTCATGAGTGCATAATTAGCCATTAACAATTATGGCTTGTTCTTTACTAGTTAACTTATTCTCTATTGCATCCGTTGAGAAGTTATAAATAAAGTCATTTGTGTGGAATTCTCAATTCATGAAGATTGAATGGAAATGGAACAAGTAGTTTGTTACTATATTTATAATGAAGTCCATGTTACTTGGATTGTTCACTCATTGCATGAAGATTGTTGATTCATGTGTAATAACTCTGTTTTTTAGCTTTAATAAAAATGAGATTTAAGGCCATGTCTTGTTGGTTATTCCTTTGTTAATGTTAAGATCTAATAAGCAATCATTTATCTTGTATAAATCTAGAATGTTTGAATAAAAGCATGTAAATAAAAATTCATACCTTAGTCTGTAGTCTGTTTTCATGGATTGGCTAAGTATTAAGCTGTGGAATCGAAGAAGTCATTCACATGATTTCAGTGTCGATGAGCTAGTGTCGATATGCCGATGTCGACTTGTCGATGTTAGAATCAACATGTTAAATGTTAATTTTTTCTTAGTTCAGTGTCGGCGTCTGACTTCTGATGTGCCAACTTCGAGATCTGTAAGTTGGGTGGATCATTGTTAACATTACTCAATCATTTCCTACTCCTGACTTCTAATGTGCCGATGTTGAGATCATAAAGTTGAAAGGAATTGTGTTGTTGTTTGTTCAATCATTGTTGACTTTTGACTTTCGAAGTTTTGACGTTAGGATTGAAAAGTGGGAAGGGTCTTTGTTGTTGTTTTTTCAGTTGTTGACAAATTTCGACTTCCGATGTGCGGATGTCGGTCTCAAAAATTCAGAAGGGTCTTTGTTGTTGTTGTTCAATCTTCGCCGAATTTTGACTTCAAATGTGCCGACATTAGGATTAGAAAGTTGGAAGTGTCTTCTTATTTTTTTTTACGTTTCCAACTCCTGACTGTTGATGTCAGGCAATTTGGGATCCTGACGTCAAGGTGGGCATGTCGAGAAGTGTTTTGTTATGATCCATTTTAACATTTCTGACTTCTAATTTCCATTGCCGACAATGTTGGGATCGACATGGAAATGTTGGGATCGACATGGAAATGTTGGGATCAGAAGGTTTATTAAGTTGTGTGTTCTTAGACATTCTGACTTCCGACTCCCAATGTCGGAAGTGTTGGAAGGGTCTTGTAAAGTCAGGAATATGGAAATTTAATTGTCGGGAATGTCACTTGTGTTAATTAATTAATTTTTAAAACAATAATTATGAAGTACTTAAGTGATTTCATAATTTTTGAGTCGACTATGGCTCGTTGTGAATTGTTTAATTAATTTCTATTAAAATTTTCTTGTAAGCACAAGGCCTATATTGCGATTTGTGCATTTTTAGCCACTAATGGTTCTGTGTGGTTGTGTAATGTTGGGGTATGTTACAAAGTGGTATCTGAGCTAAGGTTTCGATACTTAGACTATGGGAAATGTATGAAGTGCTTGAAAAAATTTCTCTATTGAACCTTGCATTCATATGTTTTGAGTTTGTAGTGCTTGGATTCTTGTTCACTGTATTTGTGAATTGATGTATGAAATGTTAATACTTCTATACTCATGTCAAATAGTGAAAAGTAAAAAAACAAAAAACTAAGATTATGTTGCTAACTGATATAAATTGTTGATTGTTGATTCTGGTAAGGTGATTGTCTGGTTATAACTTGTTACCGCTTGTTAGTTGAAGTTAGATGAGATGATTTATGGGTATGTATCTAATGCAAATACCTGTAAGTGTTGTAGATAAGGATCCACAAATCTAAAAGTTTGAATGCAGATAATTAGAGTTCTCTGGAGTCAACCAAGAGGTTCTTCATCATGCTTGATTGAAGAATGCAACACAACTAAAGACATTAAGAATTTTCACAATCCTTGAGGAAGAAGGGATTAATCCTTACCCTAATCTCGTGTAATATTGAAAAGAATGTTTATAAGAGATATTATTCAAAAAAATGTTTTTATTCTAAAAAGATGGTAAAGTTACAATTCCATCCTACATCGTACACATCGAAAAGGAATGGAATGTTGTGTTGTCAATAGTGATTATACCCTAAGGAAATGGATGCATTCCTAGTGTTTCAATGTAGAGAAGTAGATTTTACATCATGATGTGTTTTTAATTTATGATATTATATTTTAACAAATGTATGATACTGATGAACCTGACTAATCATTTTGTGTTTGTCGGGTAATAAAATATGCAAGTGGGTGTTTGCATATTGAAGAAGAAAAGTAAAGTAAAGAGAGGAAAGTTGAAGGAGAAGAAGACTATGTAAGCCAAGGATGTATTTCCTTCGGTTGATTGCATTGAGGATGTGTTTCATCTGATTGAAGACTATGCAAGCCAATGATGGGTTTCCTTTGAGGAGGTGTTTTCCTCTATGCAAGCTAAGGATGGGTGTCCTTCGGCTACTTGCATTGAGGTTGTAGAAATGTGGGGGCCCTTGCAGATAAGTATCTTCTAATCAAACTACAGGGAATGACCCGGGTTGTGAGGTCGTGGAAATAATTCAAATGTAAAGAGTCATGGCTAGAGGGATGATCAGGTGAGTTGAGTTCCTCCATTTCAAAGAGAAAGAGACCAAGGACAAAGAAAGCCACAGTTGTGGAGCTCCATACTAGGACAAGATTAAGAGGGGGGGACTTTTACTTTTCTCTTTATACTTATGTTATTGCATTCTAGAATGAGAAAGTTGTTGAAATGCATGTTACAATTGAAAATATGTCGTGTTTAATTATTGAAATAAACAATGAATATTAAAAATAGTTAAATTTGTATAAAAGAATTGAAGATGAATGGATTCATCCATATGCATTTGTTGGTTTAAGAATGAAATGAGTGAAAGATTTCTAAACAAAGCATGAAAGTAAATGAAATGACTAATTTTAACACATAGGTTCATTTTTTATGAAATTCGTGTGGATGGATTTCCTAGGTAGGTTTCACACCAAACTAGTTGCAGTTGTTAAAGAAGCACGAAAAATATATGTTAATGAGAGAAGTGTGGAGGTCCAAGTTGGTAGGAGAAACATGAAGAGGTCGATGAACCCATTACAACCCTGAAACAGAGATGTGGGAAAATAAAAGTTAGGATGCGGGAAGAGTATCCCCATCTTATTTCAAAGGCTGTACATATGTAAATGAGTATGCAAAATTTTTGTTTGTGTGTTTTAAACAATGGAACAACAAGGATGATGCTGAATTTAAGGGGGTGGAAAATGTAATAACCCTAGTTGACACCCCCTGAACTAATCTTATGTATGATGTAAATATCTATATGCCATATTTGTATGGTGGAACAAATGTATATTTTGACTTTATTAGTATAAAAATATATAACTGGCTTTGGTGGTGGCAGAACGTTGAAGAGATGGGGGTCATGTGAATTCACCAAGGAGAGGTAAGGGGGTCATAGATGTCCTATGGGATATGTCCTAAGCCTGTCACCACCTTGAGTACCTAAAGGAATATACATTATTCTTAAGTAAGCCTAAACCTTTGTATTTAATCTTAAACTTGTTTTAAGTGTTAAGTATGTTTAATGGGTGATTAAGTGGGGATGAGTTGTATCTTTGAAACATTGTTGCATGAAGTGAGTCTCATGCAAAAAGGTGGAATCAAGCTTGGGTAAATAGTGCTGATTGGGGTGCATGAAGAAGAGAGACAAGAATGAGAAGTAGAGAGTGCAGAATAGAGAACGAGAACCCAGTATGCAGAGGAGGAACAAGTGACTTTGGTCTGTAAGAACTTTGGGAAACTTTTGTGAAGATGTTGTCAGTATGCGTTATGGAAAAAATATGCATCCCAAAACCATTTTTCTAATCATGTGGTTGACTGCTAGGTTATGGTCAATGGAATGGTGAATTTGTGGATGAACCATTCCGGTGGAATTTCTGGGAACTTGACATTAATGATGGGTTTTCATTGTGGTGCTATTGGAAAGAATCCATAGTGGAGAGCGTATTGTTTGGCATGGAATTTGTTGTAGCCTGAATCTTCTAGATGCATGTAACCCAGTGTTAAATTCCTTTGAATTGTGAGGAATGTCAAGTGATAAATTATGTTGTAGAATGAAATTCGGGTAAAGGGAAATAATCTCCTGGTGAATTCACAAGTCCCAACTCAAGGGTGACACTTTGTTGAGAGATTAATGTACAAAGTACCCTATAGTTGGGTGGAGTATGGCTGCCACAAAGCCAATTGTTGGTTAATTTTAATTCATATAAGTGTTTGAGGTTATATTAAGTATGCATTGAACACAAATATCATGTTATGCAATTGAACAAATGGTAGATGATGTTCATTTTGAATGTTGGTTAGTTGAATGTTAAATTGTTGGAAACTGTGATGTTTACTGCAATGTTAATTTATGTGTGGAATCAAATTATTATTTCTTTTTCAATTACCATGTATTGAAATGTCATAGGCATGCATTTTCTTACATCGCTGGTAAATCTTTGTTTAAAAGTGGTTTGGTATAATTGCTAAGTTTATGCTATGTTTGTAAGTTGTTTTGAAGTTCTATTTGTCAATTGTTAAGATGTTGTAGGAAAGACTAATTAGAATTGATGGTCATAGCATGTCATTGCTTATCTAGTCCTGTTAAATTGTTTAAAAGGGGTAGAGTGGATAAGTATTCATACGTGCTTGATTAATGATTATGGTGTGTTCTTTACTTGTTAACTTACTCTCTATTGCATCTAATTTGTGTGAAAAGTTATAAAGATATTCATTTGTGTGGAATGCTCAATTCATGAATATAGAATGGAAATGGAACAAGTAGTTCATCATTGTATTTATAGTGAAGTTCATGTTATTTGGATTGTTCAATTGTTGCATGAAGAATGTTGATGCATGTATAATAACTCTTTTTTCTGAGCTTCAATGAGAATGAGATTTAAGACTGTGTGTCTTATCGGTTATTCCTTTGTTAAATTTGAGATCTAAGAAGCAATATTTTAGCCTGTATAAGTTTGGAATGTTGGATTAAAATCATGTAAATAGAAAGTATTTCCTTAGTCATTTTTTGTGGATTGGCTAAGTGGTAAGATGTGGAATAGGAGAAGTCATTCACATGATTTCAGTGCCGATGAGCCAATGCCAATGTCTCGATGCCAACGTGATGATGTTGGAATTGGCATATTAAACGTTAATATTTTTGTAGTTACATGCATCATTCAATTTCCTTAAGTCAACACAAATTCAAACTTCACCAATATTTTTTATCTTATACCAACATTGGACTAATCCATTCATACTCTTTGACATGTTCAATAATTCTTACATCCAATATTTTGGCAAGCTCTGCCTTGAATTTTCTTTATACCATGGATTCAATCTATAAGGCCTCTTCTTAACAGGTTTTGCATCAGGTTTCAGTGGAATCTTCATTGAATCTTCATTTCTCCAAGTCCCTACAAATACCCTTCATCTCTAAAAACTTAGTTGGAAACAAATCTTGATGTCCATGTAGTAAGCCAGTAATCTTACCTATAGTCTCATCATCCTAGTAATCCCCAATATTAGCGAATGTAGGATTTTCTCTAGAACCAATGTTTACCTTCTTTACCTTTAAAGGGTGCAAAATTTTGTTAGATACAATCTTAGATCCTTCCATATCTCAGCTTCCTTTAATCCATGCAATGTGCAAGTCTCTCAGGTCATCATATTTTGGATCTCCCATAATGTTGTAGCATTACATCACTTGTTCAAGTGTTGCAGTCCACTATGGCATGTTAGACACGGATATTTATATTTCTTCAAAAAAAATTTCTTTAATAACTTGAAGGGATGCATCCAATATTGGGATCTCATCTTCATAACTAATTTTTTGTTTAAAATTCATATCCATATCATCCCATTTTGCGGTACCTCGTTGAAGCTCCAACGACGTATACCAGTCCTTGGGTATAGCGTCAAATGTATGGATAAAAATATGGACTAATTCTTTCTTAGGTATATTTCCCCACGTTACGGGACAATATTTCAAATGGTCGATAGGAATATTTAAACCATTGTATTTTTATCCCACGTATGGAACCTGTTAAGTCTGAAATTTGTTTCTTCAATTTTGGTTTTGTTTCTTAAATTTTGGTTTGATTTCCTTCTTCTTTCCAGTCATTTCATTTTACTTTATTTTGATTTTTCTTCCTTTAGGAAATTTTGTTTAGTGTTTACATGAAATTTTTGAGCCTGCTTTGAAAATTTTAGTTTTAAGCCATAGGTTTGTTTTTGTTGAAGGAGTTTTAAAAGTCATTATATTAAAAAAATGGATTCACAAATGATTATGCTGAGCCTAGTAATGCTTAATCACTATTCAAGCAACTTTTAAACCTCACCCAAAATGCAAAAAAGTTGAAAAAACGCGAGAAAATAGCACCAGAATTATTCTTGTAGCGCTGGGACGAAAAATCGCCAAAGCCTCGCTACAAGAATATCGCGAGCTTTGTTTGTCTCGGTTTTCTAGCAAAATCTTATCACGATTTCAAACGATGAGTGATTAATCATATGCTGTGAGTTGTTTGATACGTGTGAAGTCCAGATTCATCATGATTTTAAGTGCTTCCAGGGCGTGAGACGAAAGGTGGTTATCATTACTCCTAAAACAATTGAGCTTGACAAGTAGCAGCGAACTTTTGGCCTAATGCGAAGTGAAATGTTCCATACATGCATGCTCGATGGTAGAGGACTTAATAGAATGACGGTGCCAGCCTAGAAAGACGAAGTTTTTAGTTGCAAAGTTTGGTGGAGGGTTAATAGTCGCCCAGAAAACTAGGGCTTCGTCGTCTGGACACCTGGAGTTAAATTGAACCTTGAAGACACTTGTATCTTCCAGGTGGGTACTAAAACAGCAGGAGGAGTCGTTCAAGGCATCTGCAGTCGATCAATTAAGAGGTATTTACCGATAAGCCAGTTTAGCTGCAAATTTGGGGTTTTTTCAGTGGGGCTCACTTTTATCAAAATTGACCGATGGAAATGGCAAATTATGGTCTTAATTGAATTTTCAACCAAAGAAGCAACTGCCTGAGTCATTCTGACAGGTTTTATTGAACAGAGGACTGAAAAATAACTCTATGTTTGAACTGTTCATTTGTTAAAATTTGAGACAGTCTGGGTTGAAAATCGTGTATGTTTTAGTACCTAAATTGCACAAAAAGCTCTGATATTCATATACAGTGAGATAAATGAGTTGAAAGACTAGCATTGTTGACAGACCTAGTGTCATTTTCGATACTAAGGCTACAGGAAGCATAGTATGAATATATTGCAGAATGTTTTGTTTTGCTCATCCACCACACAAGTAGTCTCCAGTTAACCTAAGAAGCTAGTG
>LPNX010792065.1:374404-408065 GCA_001517045.1 Pseudotsuga menziesii | reverse complement strand
CCCCATTACTGTATTGTCTGATGATGAAGGTTACCTTTTAGAAGAGGAGCAGGTAGAAAAAACTACAGTTGAAGCTGAAACCTACAGAGAGATTCCTTCTTCAAGCAGCAAAGCAACAAAACCTAACAGAAAGAGGGGTAAACTTGAAATAGTAGAGTTGGCTGCTATCCAGCATCAAGGAAAGGAGTTGAAAATGCCAGAAGAGAAAGCATCATATTGGAGACCTAAAACTAGGTCAACAAACAAGCTAAGACTGAACATGAAAAAATTGCTCAATCCTAGGTTAAACACAAATGAAGTTACTGTGTTAGATGATGTATCTCCTGATAAAAATCCAGAAATTAAGAAAGCTAGCAGAAAAGGGAAGAAGCCAGCAGTTGTAAAAGCTCCTTATGTACATCATGCAGAAGGCAAGAGTTCATCAAAATCATTAGAAGATTCAAGCAAGCCTGCATCTAAATTATCTGCAATAATTCTTGAGATAAAAGATAAACTCTTAAAACAACAGCAAGAAGAAAAGGCAAAAGCATGTCCTGTTGAAAATCAAGAGTGGGAGGAAGAAGATGAAGCTATACACAGGGAAGCAGGAATTATAAAAGAGCCTAGTATTCCTACTGATTTCTCAGACTTTTTAATGAAGGATGCAAATATACCTGAAATCCCTAGTTTTGATGAAGAAAACTTACAGGAAAGTATTCAGAAGTACAAGCAACAGATGAAACACTTACAAGAGGTTAATGATGGGTTATTGAAAGTCAACAGAGGGCTTATAGAAGAATTGCAGGATGTCCATAATCATTTCCTGGAGCTATCAGAAGTATCCAAAGAGGTGCTAAAAAGGAAAAGAGCTACTGACAGGCATTCCACAAAGTTGGAGGAAACAGTCCAGGACCTACAACAGAGAAACAAGGAGCTCATCAAGAAGATTAATGACATGGAGCAGGAACAGAAGAAAGTTAAAAGGAAGGAGCAAGCACTAGATGGCATTGCCCTCTTAGCAGAGGCAGGGAAAAGGCTATGAAACAGTTGTTCACTTAGTTAGTTGCTATCTTTTGATAAACACATATGTTAATGATTTACTATTTTTAGCATATTTTGTAATTTTGTAAGTTTTTACTTTTTACCTTACCCCAGCGAATTGATGAAGGCAGTTAGGGTTTTAGACCCAACTGATTTTGTAAAGAAACTCTATTTAGAGAGATAGGGAAGTCATTTAGAGGGTTCTGATTTTTGGGAGCTACAGGAGGTCTGCAGACTGTTTGTATCTTCAGACTTGTTCAGAGCTAAGTATTGTGACTCTTATAAACATTTGCTGATGAAATTATGAGATGTATATGACTTTATCCTTCAGTTTTTTTTGTGTTGGCTTCATTTTTTGAACTTGCTTAGTTTCTTGATAGATATATTCATTGCTGGTTAATGTATATTTGCTGGTAATGCTTGTCTGTTAGGTATGAACCTCAGCATACTCTTTCTGTGGTATCTAGTTGATATATCATGCATCTTTATCAGTTTTTGTTTATGATTTAGTTGTTATTTTGTTTCTAAATGTATTCCCTGATAGTTCCTAAACCTTACAACCATTAAAACACTACAGAAACCCTAAACCTTATATATTTTATTGAATTTTATCTTGAGTGTGTGTTGGCTTGTTTCTCTGGCCTTAGAAACAATTTCTGGCACAAACATCTTTGGCGCCATTGCCGGGGACGAAGCTGAAGCATATCTTCCCTGGGATACTTATCAGTTTTACTGGTTTAAGAGGTGGACTTAAACCAGCATTCTTTGAAGGCTATTTTTCACCAAGTTGTCACAGTGGCTTCTAGAGGAGTGGGAACCAGGAGCAGACCTACTTCACCGTTACATTCAGGGGTTTCAGACCCTAAACAGATCTTGAAAATAGCAAGAAAAATCCGAAGGTCTCAATCTTTATCATCCCTTTGTGACCCTGACCAGTTGGGTGCTTCATTACATCCAGCTGAAACCTCACCTTGGATAAAACCTACCATCCCTGAGAGCACTTTTCAAGTTTTTACTAATCCTCAAACCTTTTTGAAAGCCAAGACTGCTTCTCTTGGTAAAATACCTCTTTTTCAGCTGAAAGTAGGAAAGAGCCCTTTTCAAACAAGTTCCAGTCAAGCTTCCTCATCTTCAAAACCTATCAGTACAAAAATGGCAGCCCAAAACCCTCCCATGGATATGATGGGCCGCATGGTTGCAGCCAGGTATGCACCATTAGTCTTACCTCAGTATTTACATGCTTTGCCTAGAGGTGATTACCAGAAATATATGCCTAGGTTCAATGGTCAGGGGGAGACCACTGCTGAAGAACATTGGGAGGCTTTCCTAAGTTATGCTAATAATCAAAACATTGAGATCAAAGATGCATGGATGAGGGTATTTGTTCAGAGCCTTGATGGGGATGTAAGGAAGTGGTTCAGAGAGTTGCCTGCCAACTCAATCACTATAATAGAAGAGCTCCGTGATCTTTTCATGAGGCAATGGGGAGACACAAAGGACCACACCTATTATATAACTGAGTTTGGAGCTCTCAGAAGGAAAAAAGAGAAAACTGTTGCAGATTTTTCCAAAAGATTCAACAAAATGTATAGTAGGATTCCAACAGAAATTAAGCCTACTGAAACATCAGCTAAACTCACCTATGCCAATGCCTTTGACCATGAATTTTCTCTATTGCTGAGAGAAAGAAGACCTATCACCCTGCTGAATATGCAAGATGCGGCATTGGAGGTTGAGTCCAATTTGCTGGCTTCAAATAGACTTAAGAAAGAAACTCCCCAGCAGCTTTATGAGAGAAAAGGAAAGAAGGAAGCTATTTCAACAAGTGTTGCTCCTCAGTCTGCTGAAGCCAAGATAGATGAGATGGCAAAGCTGGTAAAGATTCTCACTACTAAACTGAATAAACTAGAGCTTGAAAAGAATGCTGCAAAACCTGCTCCAGAAGCTGAAAGAAATCCAAATAACCAGAATCGGTTCAGAAGGCAGTTTGCTCCCAGATTTATACCAAGAGAGCGCAGGAACAATGATATTCAGCGAGAGAGGAGAGAGAATGAAGATCAAAGAGTGCCTCCGCCTCTTCAAAATAATGTAGCTGATGAAGAAGAAGTTGATGAACAACTGCTCTTTGAAGAGACTGAGACTGATCAGGATATGAACCACTTTGGAGATGGATTGTCTACAGGTTTTGTTACTGAAGAAGATTTTCTGAATTCAGAATATTATGATGCTGATATGTTTGAAATTGAAGATGATTTAGGCTTTGAAAATACTGCTGTAACTGCTGCTGTCCATCATAATGGACCTAAGAAGACAATAAATCTCAGATCAGGCCCAAAACAAGTGGTCCAAGCCCCCAAGAAGAAGGCTGCTGTTCCTGCTGCTGCTGTTCCTGCTAAACAGACAGCTGATCCTATGCTAGAGAAAAGACAATCAGTAGAAAAATCAAAGAAGAATGCTGAAATTGAAGAGGTAAACAAATCTGTCCAGAATTTTAGTTTGGAGAATGAACTAGGGAAGTTAAAGATCCCTGTACCTTTGACTGAGTTAATAAAGAATCCTTCATATAAAGAAACAGTCCTGAAAGTGATGAATGTACCCAGTAATCAGCCTGCTTCAGATACAGTTAATTTGCAGGAGGAAAACCCTAGAATCTTCATTGGATCAGCCCTGGCTGAAAAGAATGAAAATGAGGCTGGTGCTTCTCCTCCCTTTTATGTCACCTTGACTGTCCATGACCAAATGATTCACAACTGTCTTTTAGATTCAGAAGCCTCCCACAATTTGATGCCAAAAGCTGTAATGGAAGCCCTGGGCCTCAGTATCACCAAACCTTACCATGATCTATATGCCTTTGACTCCCGAGCTGTGAAATGTTTAGGAGTAATTAAAGATATGGTTGTCAGCTTAGCTCAGTTGCCTATGAAAAGTGTAATAATGGATGTTGTAGTAGCTGACATTACACCAAAGTTTGGCTTACTTCTGTCTAGGACATGGGCTAAGAAGGTTGGGGGAACCTTACAGATGGACCTTTCTTATGCCACTATTCCAGTGTTTGGTGGAGAAACTAGAAGACTGTATAGAGAGCTGCAGTTTGCTTATATAGTGACAGATGACAAACATCCCACTAATCACCCACTGTACTCTGTTGATAAAGATCTTGGTACATGCATGTTACATTTCAGTGATGAGGATAATTCTGATGGTCTATTACAAGTGGAAAAAGATAAGACAATAAAACACAACAGAGAGGAAGAAGATGCACTGTGGCAGTTGTATTTTGATGGATCCTCGTGCAAAGAGGGTGCTGGAGCTGGAGTCTTACTCATTTCTCCTGGAGGTGAGATAGTGAAACTCATGTATAAGCTGGAGTTTGTTACCATTAACAATACTGTCAAGTATGAAGCTCTGCTATTGGGATTGAAAGCTGCTAAAGACTTAGGCATTCAGCAAATTGCTGCATTTGGCGACTCCGAACTGGTTGTTCAGCAGGTCAAGAATAACTATCAAGTAAAGCAGGGTTTGTTGAAAGTATACCGGAATGAGGTATGGGATATGCTTGATAACTATTTTGTAGCATTTAATATCACTCATATTCCAAGGAATCATAATGAAACTGCAGATTCATTAGCTTTGGCTGCCACACACTTAAGAATTCCTAAAACCACTCAGCTGAGGTATCCCATAGAGGTGAGGTACAAACCATGTGTACCGGATAATGTGAAGCACTGGAGGGTGTTTGAAGATGACATTGAAATAAAAAAGGTCTTTAATTAAAGCTAGACAATTCTTCAAAAAGGTCTTCAAAGCACTTACCTTTCCTTGTGATTTCTTTGGAACTAATCAGTCAAAACAAGGTGGCATGTCGCATATAGGGACTTCATCATATACTGGAGGTATGATAGAGGTTGATGCTCCCTTTTTCTTTGACATAAAAGCATTCCTATATCCAGATAAAAAATCCTTTTCTTTCTAGACATCAAATGGTAATGGTAAGTGCACAACTAGTCTAACTCGTGCGTCCCACATGTTATTATAAATTTCTTTATCACTAGTACAAAATGAGAGATAAATGACCAAAAAAATGACCACAATCTACATATAAATGACCACTGGTGGTAAATTAGCCATCATTGATCATGCGACAAGAAATGTGGTAATATTTAACTTGGTCATTTATAACTTATCTTGTGGTCATATATTTGGTAATATATTTGGTTATTAATTTGGTTGTATATTTGGTCATTAATTGTTAAAATTAATGACCAAATATACGACCAAATTAACGACCAAATATATGACCACAAGATAAGCTATAAACAACCAAGCTAAATATGACCACTTTTTTGCTTGCATGATCAATGACTACTATCTCACCTTCCTTGGGAAATGTGCTCACTCTCTTACCGCTACAAATTTCCTCATCTCTTCTCTTCCCTTAGAATCTCATGTTAGTGACTCTCTCATTAATGCATACCTCTCACACTTATCTCCAAAACTCTCTCTTGGAATGTGTGCCAATGAGTCTAACTCAAACTCTTTTTATTTTTCACTTTAGGGTAACTGCTCTAACTTTCTATATTCTAAGTTCGAGATAGATATTATCCCATACAGTTGATTTTAATATCAAGTTCACATGACTTAAGTCACTTAAGGCACGAAACCATGTAAAAAGTCATTTTTTCTCTCGAAAAGCCACTTAACCAAAAAATAATAAAAAGCACACTTAGACTTTATAAAGTACAAATTAACTTAACTTTCTAAAGTCACTTTATCTCACTTATGTGAGACACCTTACTCAAACCTCTACACCTAGGCACATTAGTGCAGAAGTACCTCTGAGCTACAAGATTTAACACTCCCTCTTAGTGAGGGAGGTATAATTGGCACCTCCTCCTGGATCCGTCTCCAACCCTCACACTCCAATTGCTAAAGTTGATCCCTCTGAATTAGAAGGTCTCTCTACTATCTGCTTTGGATCATGCACTGAAGGCCTATGCTAGACAACTCTAAGTTGAGAGTTCACCTCACTCTCATGCTCATCCTCTAGAGTCTTCTCTTATAATCTCAATGTCCTCATTCAAGTGGAAGAATCCTCTCCACCACTTTACTTCGTTACTATCACTAAAACCGATATCCATCTAGAATCACCATCAATAGAATGACCCAACACCCAATACATCCTTTTGTATCTAGTCCCCAATACTCTTCGAACATTCAAGCTATCTCTCATTGGATATATAAAAACATGTCCATCGTCAAATAGGACTGCATATATGTCAATATTTAGAGCTGATATGGAGAGCAAGTTATTTATTATCTCTGGTACAAACAACACCTAGTCGACCTCCAGATATCCTTTTGACTCAAGTTGGAATATGACCCTTCCAACTCCCTCTACTGCATGGGTGATGTCAAACCCATCCTCAACAAGCATTTCTCTATCAATATTTGTCAATTGTAGGAACATATATCGTGTTCCTATCATGTGGCGTGTTGTCTCATTATCCACATACCATGATCCTGTGTCCACACTCTCTACCACACTACTTCTCAAAATAACTAAGACCAATGAAAACTCCTTCTAAAATTTCTTGGTGAACTCTTCCACTTCTGCTGAAGCAGCATCCTCTATCTCTTCTTTCTTCTTTTCCTTCTTATTGTTTGGTCACTGGCCTACATAGTGGCTAAATATCCAACAAGAAAATATTTTCAACCTTGATCATGTCTTTCTCTAATGAGGCTCCATTACTCAATCCCGTGTTCTTCTTTCCCTTTAATATAAGGGCCACATCCTGCTCATCAACACCACCCTATTGCTTCTCCTGAGAAATCTCTTAGATCTCCTCCCTCGTAAATTCATCCCATATTATTTCCCATGAAGGAAATTTTTCCTAGGCTACTGCACATTTCATAAACACTTCCCAATCTTTGGTGAAGCCCTTTACGGGCATATACATAAACTTTGGGTGTGGAATGATCTCTCCCACAACAATCAACTCATCTTTCACCTGCGTGATATGAGTGAGATAAGAGGTCACATATTCCCCCTTGGCCATCCTCGTTATATGGAGCTTGTATTTGAATTCCATCTTCATGTTCTCTTTTTCGTTCTCATATAGGCTCTTCAATGTGTCCCACATATCCTTGGCTATTTGTTTCTCAGCAAAGTGTGGGATAAGGTGGTCCCTCATTCCAGCCAAGAGTATTCTCTGAATCCCACATTCCTTCACATCATGTGTTGAACATGTATTGTTATTGATGTCAAATGATTAAGGATCAGATGCGAAAGGATCAAGGATCATATGTCAAAGGATCAAAGATCATATGGAACAGAAGTCAAAAGAATCATATTTAATTAAAAAGGGGATGGATAAAATACATCCTCTCACACAACCGGCTTTAAGAAATACATATGGGATAATGTGGAAGTCACATGAAAGCAACTATCCCACCATGACATTGGTTGCAATTGCACAATAATCATGCATATAGAAGAACATTGAAAATGGCGCACATGCATAAATACCATTTGTGAGACTTATGAATAAAGAGAAACAAAACTGTGTATAAATGCCCCACAAAGATATTGTATGAGGTAAAAATATTTGTAAATAAAATATAAGTAAAGAACTAATGTGTGTAAAATTCCCATAAGGACGTTGGCATATGTGCATCATACACTACACAAAGATGAATTGCGGAGAGTCACACACTGACGCATATCCTAACTTATTTAAAATGTAATATAGTGGGGAATAATCCAAAGTCAAGGAACTTCACCAAATGCACACATCTCTTGAGCCAAGAAGATTATAAATAAGCTAGATATTGATGTGGTGAAGTAAGCTTGTGAAGAATGAAGATCTGAGATAATTGTTTGACAAGCTTCATAATTTCTTTGGGGTATCAATGGCTTATTGATCATATAGATTATCTTTATGTAGCAGAGCCAAAGTGCACAACTCAGTCAATAATGAACAATGAATAAGTGCACCGAGGAAGTAGATACACGTATTCTAGATGTGTGATATTCTTGCTCACTAAAAGACATAGACCGCATAACAACAAGTGTGACTGAGATAAAAACTCTATTCAACTGAAGAACACAAATCAAATGAAAGGACACAAATGCAGTAAATATTGTACATCATATTTTGGGAATATGTCTGTTCAGATGCATACTAAAGAAGTTACAATAGTTACAAATTGTGAAGATAAGGTTTTTCTCTTTTTCTTTTTTTCCAGTTTTTCAATACAATCTTATTTCATATCAGGGAGGTCAGACATGGCAAGGAGCAGGGGGTTGCAGCCTCCTTCTTGTCAGTGATGGAGAATATAATAAGGGTGTTGTAATCATCGTTTCTATCGATGAAGATAAAACCTAGGGGTTTGTATCCTCCTTCTAGTCGATGCTAGAGAACACAAACATAAGTTGGTGCTTCCACAACCAAAGAGTACAGTTATCCACAGATAAGGTCTTGAAGCCACAAGTCATATTTTGCATAGTCAACCTGATATTATTCAGGTCAGTTGATTCAACTAGCAGTTGGTAGGTTGTCAAGATTCGACAAAGTATAGCACTTTGACTACTTCAACTACTCTGTCTACTTTGACAGGTCCGCCTTGACATGTTTTCCTCGATAGGTCCGCCTCGACATACAACATACCAACATGCCTTGTCTGCGACGGTTGAACTTCTGAACCGTTATAACTTCTTTTGTAATTGAACATAACTGGTAGTCACCCAAGTGTCTCAACATCCTATATAAGCATGTACACTAATGTAATATAGATAATTCTGCTTCCTCCATCTTTCATGGAGAAGAAGTAATAAATTGGTTCGAATCCTTGCATATTGTCTATGCACATACTTTCTATCGACCTAAATGTATTTATTTCTTTTCATGTCTTCTTATATGCTTCCTCCATAACAGTACTCAACTCATTTAGTTGACTGTTGTCCCTAGCGTGCACCTGGGCATGACCTGGATCATTGGGATCAGAGCATCGACTTGGTGAGCACCAATAGAAGCTCGTTTGGGATGTGCACTATAACAAGAATTCAAGACATTTTGGAGTCGCAAAAACACTTGTTATCCTCCAAAATTATTTTTATTGGCATTCACTTAAATATGACGTCAATAAGTACATTCGATCATGCGTGGTTTGTGCCATTGCTAAATCATCGAATTGACGACAAGAGCTGTACACACCCCTTCCAGTTCCTAGTCGACCATGGGAATTTATTTCTATGGACTAATTGATGGGATATCCTACTACCAAACATCAACATGACGTGATATTAGTAGTAGTTGACAGATTTTCCAAGATGGCTATACTCATACCATGCAAGAAGACTATGACAACACAACAGACTCCTCAACTCTTCTTCGAACATGTGTGGAAACATTATGGCCTCTTGACGACTCGACATAGATGCTATATTTTCTAGAACCTTTTGGAAAACTCTCTAGCAACAACTCGACATGAGACTTTCTTTGTTGATAGCCTTCCATTCACAGATAGACGAACAAACAAAAGTTGTAAATCGCTTGGTCATACAACTGCTTCGGATGTACAACCACAAGCATCGTCAAACATGGGATGAAAACATTCTATACATAAAACATAGCTACAATCGTGCTCAATACAACTCTACAGGAAAGATTTCATTTGAGATCTGCTATGGATTTCAACCCTCAGCGCCTATCGAATTAATCAGTTCCTCGACACAGTTGAACGAAACTGACTTCGAAGGAAAAGAAGTGGAGAAAGCATTGAAGTTCGAAGATCAAATCTACAACATTCAGAAGCAAACACATGAGATTTTTCAATGAGCTAATGCAAAATCTAAGGCCTGACACGACAAGCATCGTATTCCTCATTCATTCCAAATTGGAGATTAGGTATGGCTACATCTAAAGAAGGAGCGCTTCACTGGTCCATACAGAAATATGAAACCTTTGTGATATGGTCCATACAGTATCCTTAAACATATTGGAGAAAACCCTTTTCAACTCGACATTCTTGCATACCTTGTCCTACATCCAGTTTTCAATGTAGATCTACTTCAACCATACCATGCACCATTGTTGGAACGGAACGACTTGCAGGCAACAAAACTTGAAGGCATGCATTGAGATGTTTAGGAACCTCTTCTTTGCAACACCATTATGGGACGACGTATATGCCATACAAGGAGGAACTCCATTCCCTTGTTTCAAGTGGCTAAAGCTAGACAACTATCCTTGCAAGGAAAGTGGTACTCTGCTACTGAAGTAGCCAATAAGTTTCCTCACTTGAACTAATACACAATGGAGACCATTGTTTCTTAAGGAAGGAGGAATGATCCAACCAGTTGTTCGCACGTTTTCAAGTTTCGACAAAGTCTATCATTTTTACTGCTTTGACTACTATGACTGCTTTGACAAGTTTTCCTCGACATGTTCGCTTTGATAGGTTTGCCCCGACAGGTCTGCCTCGACATACAACATACCAAAATGCCTTGTCTGTGACGGGTGAACTTCTGAACCGTTATAAATTCTTATGTAATTGAACGTAACGGCTAGTCACCCAAGCATCTCAACATCCTATATAAGCATGTACACTAATGTAATATAGATAATTCTGGTTCCTCCATATTTCATGGAGAAGAAGTAATAAATTGGTTTGAATTCTTGCATATTGTCTATGCGCATACTTTCAGTCGACCTAAGTGTATTTCCTACTTTGCCTGTCTTCTTATATGCTTCATCCATAACAATACTCGACTCATTCAGTCGTTTATTGTCCCCAGCGTGCACCTGGGCATGACTTGGATCATCAGTTCCTAAAGATTGTGAGTTGGTACTCGTGCAGATTGAAGTTGTTGTAGGTCAGTTCCCGTAACTCGTAGATTGTACTTGGGGATCGAGTCAATGGCTGAAATGAGTGGGTGCTCATGTTTATAAATTTCAATATCCCACTAATGTAATTATACATATATATTCATAGATATAAAATTATTCTAAAGTATTTGTGTGTTTTTCTGATTGTTCTTTTTTTTTGTAAAAAAAGTTTGTGTTACTGCAAAATCACATAATTACATAACGATCAAAATCAAATAGTTTCATCATCCCCCACTTTAGCCCATTTTACAATATTCCCCAAAAAGTGACTGTCTCCCCCCCCCAAAAAAAAACCATAATGTTTTGGACATAGCCCCATACATGAAAAATATGTGACCAAACTATCTGCAAATAAAACTAGCACTACGACACCTACTAATAGAGGGCATAAGGACAGGTACAGAGCCCTTGACTGGGACATCGAACCCATTTATGGGGTGGAATTCCCAGGCTGGTACGTTCAACATCAGGATGATTGTTCCTTTTGCACAACTTCGCTCCCTACATCAGCTTCGGGTCTTCATCACTAGCGGTCAGACCTCCCTTCTGAGTCGCCTTCCTGCTTGAACCTTCAGCCTCTGTTTGCAGCATACCTGGGTGGTAGAATTGGATCCCCATACAGGATGCCATTAGGTCAATCTTCTGGTGCATTAACCTATAGTATGCATTGTGTTATTTCTAAGCTCTTGCTGGCTCTTCATCGCCCTCCTTATTGGCATCTCTACTGAGGGAAGTATGCACAATTAGGTTCTTAATGACCCAATAGAGCATAATAATCTTGTCATAGGCGACCGCTCTACCAGCTGTGGAGCGAGGATCCACCACCCACTCCTCAACCTCCCTACGAAATTATTCTATGGGAATCGTCTACACTTCCTCCCACAGACATTTTTCCACCGTTTCAATGTAATTACGGGTTGTCAGTGGAATGCAATATTTGAAGAAGGAGGCTCCTTTATGTGCATGGGATTGTGCCCGTGTAGCATGACCCCTTCCTCTCCTCTACTCACCAACCCCCTTGCCTTTCTCCTGACCTTCTCCCAAGGCCTCACCCACACCCTAGTTCATATTATTAAAATGCTTGGGCATCGTGACCTGAAAACACCAAAGGTTCCACTCACAGAGAAACTGAAATTCAGATATGGGGCCATAGTCTCCACCTTCCCACCCCAAATACCCTACACAAGATCAGAAATAACTAGAGTCCTCCATAGAGAGAAAATGAGGGGCCAAGGATCCTCGCATGGATATAAGGATGATGTGATCATAGTTACCAAAATGGTTATGTATGTTCCCTCCATCTCCCAAATATTTCCTCACCCTCTACCGTACCAGACACGAAATTTAGCATCATGCCCGACTTAAAGACCAAATCGATCCCTTGCAGTGAATCCAACCTTTCTCTCCTCTCAAGCATGTTTCCATACCCCATCGTATTGATGAATATAATGGGCGGATGGGGATCATCCTTTTTTTGCATGTTCACGCATGGCAGGTCTCCGGAATAGTGGGGATCTCCATTAACCCCTTGTCACCTTCCTGACTGATGTGAATGGGATCCTCCATCTATCGAGTTTAGTCATGATCATGGATGGAAAACTATTTGCATTGGGGTACCCACCTCTCATCCATAAATTCATCCAATGATCCCATCTTGCGGGCCCTACCCCTCTGCCCCTATGTTGGAAAGAAAGTCATCCACCTTGTTCGTATCCCTCCTGTTGTGGCTGAAGGAAATGACTGAGTGTGGTAAGACAAGGTCACATAAGATATCCAATCTACTATCCAGTCTCCAGCTGGAGGATATTTTCTCAATAGATCTCCCGTTGGAAATATTCTTGTCCATTTGGACCAGAATGCTCGAGTCACCTTCTATGATCACGGGCAACCATCCTTCCCTCACCATGAGCTTGAATACCTGGACAAGGCCCTCCATTTCAGCTGAATTGTTGGTGTCAAATCCAATGGAGCCGAAGTAAAGTTTCAAATTTCTTCAGTTGAGTTCTTGCAGACCCCTCCATACCTAGCAGCACCCAGGTTGCCTTTAGATGCCCCACCAAAATTAATTTTAAACACCTGCATAGGAGGGGGGGACTAGTAATTCGGGCTTACATATTTTAAACTTTTGACGAAGCCCATCCAGATTGCTTTTGTCCAGACCCAAACCATCAACAATGCAAGCTTCCTCCTCTGAGAATTCCTTATCTTGTTCACTCCATTGCATACTAGGATAGTTTCAAGGAGATTCAAGGCTAGAGTCTTCCATAACTCCTATTTTGTATGCCTCTTATCCCGAAAAATGTGATTGTTTCTCTCCTTCTAGACATTCCACGTTACCATTCTAGGGAAAGATGACCACAAAGTTCGAATAATTCAGTTTTTGAAGGATCTGGGGTTCCAGTCACGCAGATATTATCCAGGTTGACCTCTACATAGGTCACTCCTCCGGAATACTAAGCCCCCCTATCCCAGATGGAGGTTGTATAAGGGCAGCTGTCCAACAAATGGCTCATGCTTTCTTCATTTTTTAGGCATAATACACATTGAGAAGTTCCATGGATCCCTCGACGCCTAAGATTCTCTCCTATTAGTATTCTTCTCCTGACAACAAGCCAACAGAATGTAGCAACCTTTGGCCATGGATTAGTTTCCCAAATATTTTTCTAGATTCCATCCTCGTCCTCCTCATTGCACAATCAAATATCATAGGCCTCTTTGATGCTGAAAGAGCCTTTCTGAGTGTATCCCCATCATAAAATATATGAGCCAACCTTTATGTGGATGAATCTTTCCAGAAGCTTTGTCTGAAAAGAGCGTAGTTGATCTGGATTTACGCGTGAACGAAATGAAAGAACATATATAGAATTGTAATCATAGACATTTTGCAAAGATAACAAAGATACAATAAACACATATTCTATTAAATGACGGAAATAGAACAAACTGTAATACAATTGCTAGAATGGTGGTAGCTATCTCTGCGAAGAGATGCGGCTGCTACGCTCATCCATGCCAAGCTGAATACAAAATGAGGCCAAAGGGGCCTATTTATAATAATAATGAGGGTGAGAACCCCAAAATTCCAAAATGTAACCCTAGAAGATGAATCGTCATAAAGTTTGCGGCCCCAAGGTGGTAAGTTAAACAGTCAACTTCACGGGGTCATAACTTTTGCATATGATCTCCGATTTGGGCGTTTGATAGCTCATTGGAAAGGTCTATCTAATATTTACAACTTTTGGTCATCCAAATGCATGATTATGGCAACCATTTGGCCTCAAATTTCCAAATAACATCATTTAGGGCCTCAAAATGGCCCCAGAAGTTTAGGACCCGAAAAACTGTAGAAAAATAACTAGGAAACTGCCACAATGGACAATTGTTTTGAGCTAGTGGAATAGGTGGGTGGCCATCAATATCCATCTGGATCAATCCTCCCTCCTTAGGAAGCAATGGTATCCATTGCGTCGAATCTCATATCATATCTCGAACTGTGTGTTGATTTGATCTCCTGGTGCAACATTTGCTGAAGTGAAGAGGCTTCCTTTCTTTGACATCCTGAGAAGGCTGTAATTTTTGTATGGATGATTTGTTTGTAGATGAGCACCTTGAATGCATGGCCTTGCATCGTAGAGGTACTCGGATAGATGAGGAAACAATGGCTTTGTCTTCTTCTTGTGTCTGATGAGTAGAGACACCCTGTGTAGAGGGTATGGAGGTCTCTGTCATCTTATGTTCTCCTTCAGATGCAATTGTGAAGAGGAATATTTTTTTGATGTGGGAGCTTATCTTCCTACCTTGAGAGAATTTTTTAGGTGCAACGGTCTCTGGTATTCGATAAAGTTTTCCTCCCAAAGTAACAATGACACTGCGAGGCCATGACTCATATATAACATGACGCTTCGACATATATGGTTGTCCTAAAAGAATATCACAAACTTCAAGTATCACATAGTACCTCATCTTTGAAAGGCTTGATGCCATATGGTAGGAGGCATTGTTGAGTAATGCGGATACCTCGTCCTTGGCTTAGCCAACTGATGTTGTAGGGTTACAGGTGTGGTGTTGTCGGAAGCTCCAATCTCTTGACGACTTCTGTTAAGATCAGGTTCTTTTGGCTGCTGTTGTCAATAGCAAAATGTAAAGGCATTCCCTTCACCCACATTTGCAAGTGGATTAGGCGCTCCTTTGCCTCTGACTCTTCAGGATCCTCTAGTTGAATCTGTGCAGTAGCAACAGTGGCAGTGGGGTCTACATCAATGATCTGCCTCCCATTGTATGCAGTTGTGGCATTGGGTTCGGAATCAGAATCAGGATTTGATTCTAAAGATTTGATCTCGGCTACTAATGACTGATTTGAGCGACATTCATCAGTGTTGTGCCAAGGGCTTTTATGAAATTCACACCACTTACCAGTGTCCTTATTTGTCTTTCCATCCCCCTTCTTTGCTTGTTGCGGGGACTAGTTGTCATTTTCTTTTACTATGCTCTATGGGCTAGGGTTTCCCTTGCCTTGCTTATGTGGTTGGTGTGCAGGTCTAGAGTCTTGCTTGTTCTTTTGTCAAAATTTATCCTCGATTTTGACAGCATACCGATACGTGGATCCAAGTGAAGAGATGTCGAGGAAGTCCATCTCAGTTCAGACATACCGATGTAGACCACTACGATATTTCAAAATCAAGTGCCACTCAGAGTCCTTGATACTCAGCTTTGTACGCAGGGTATGAAAGTTATTGGTGTACTCCGACACCGTCTGGTCCCTTTCTTGACGCAGAATGGTCCATTTTGTGTACTGGTCATCATAGTTTCCCACAGGGTAATACTGTTCCCTGACGGCATCTATGAAAGAGGCCCAAGTGGGATTTGTTCCAAACATTCCAAACTCGTCTGATGAGTTTTGCTCACAATAAGTACCCCACCAATTCTGGACATGGGGGACTGCCTTAAGGAGCACAAAGGTGATATTTTCTCTGTTGAAAAAATTGTGGACAAAGAAATACCCTTCTAGAACATTCAACCAATTATCTAGGGCATCTGCATCGATTTTTCCTTCAAATGAAGGAATATAAAAGTTAACTTGTACCTTTAAGGGAGTTGCATCCCCGAACTGACTGCTTGTTGAAGATGCGCTTGCCGCTACTGGGGCATTCGTAGAAGGATTTGGGCGAAACTATCCATCATCTTGTTCCTCTGTCGCTCGAGTGCTTTGTCGAGCAATGACTTGATAGGATCTCCTGCTTCGTCATCTCTCTTTCCTTCCACCATGGGAGGTCATTTGGGACGGCGAGAATAATTAAGTGAAACTAGTTTGAGACCAAACTCTCTATACTCGGACCTCATCGGGGACATGCGCCGAGAAACAATCAAAGAGCATATTGCTTTGATACCACTGATCCAGATTTATGAGTGAACAAAATGAAAGAACATATATAGAATTGTAATCACAGACATTTTGCAAAGATAACAGAGATACAGTAAACACATATTCTATTAAATGGCGGAAATAGAACAAACTATAATACAATTGCTAGAATGGTGGTAGCTATCTCTGAGAAGAGATGCGACTGCTACGCTCATCCGTGCCAAGCTGAATAAAAAATGAGGCCAAAGGGGCCTATTTATAATAATAATGAGGGTGAGAACCCCAAAATTCCAAAACGTAACCTTAGAAGATGAACCGTCATAAAGTTTGCGGCACCAAGGTGGTAAGTTGAACCATCAACTTCTCGGGGTCATAACTTTTGCATATGATCTCCGATTTGGGCGTTCGATAGCTCGTTGGAAAGGTCTATCTAAGTTTTACAACTTTTGGCCAAGTAAATATACACTAATGGTAACCATTTGGCCCTAAATCACCAAAAAACATCGTTTAGGGCCTCAAAATGATCCCGAAAGTTTAGGACCAGAAAAACTGTAGAAAAATAACTAGGAAACTGCCACAATGGACAATTGTTTTGAGCTAGTGGAATAGGTGGGTGGCCACCGATCTCCATCTGGATCAGTAGTTCTTCATCAATTTAAGACCTCCCCCCCCTTACTTGGTTCAACCATCGCCTCTGCTCATCTAAAGCTAAGCCCTCCCAGTAATGGCATACTTTAATTTTTCCCTCTTCCATCTCTTTAGCTATAATGTTCTGCCATCTAGGATCAGCCCCCAATTTAGGGATTTGGTTCTAGGAATCATCCCAAAATTTGGCATTCTCCCCATCCTTACTTTCCCAAAAACTATGCTCATGCACCAGCTTCCAGCCGGTCAAATATTTCATCTAAATGTGAGATCCCTGTTGCTCCTCATTATACCTAATCAATTGGTTCTTTGGTCTATCCCTAGCATACTTGACCCTCCATAATTTGACCCATGGTTCCAGCATGTGATTGCACCACCGCCACCATATTTTAGCCCCTTGGATTTTGCTCATGACTTCAGGGTCCGGAATCCCTAGGCCCCCTCTTTCCCTGTTGTTGCATATTTTCTCCCAATGTACTAGAGAAAAATTGTCCTTGACTTCCCTTCCCCCCCACATGAAGTTTCGTTCAATACTTAGGATCTCCTTTATGACAAACTTTGGGGCAGATAACAAAAAGAATAGGTAAACTGGCATGGCCTGCAATACCGCTTTAACTAAGACCAACCTACTAGGAAAGTTTAGAGGCTAGAGAACCCAACTTGAAAGCCTGCACTTTAATCTATCCACTAGATCCTGCCATGACACTTTTTTTATGGTACCAATCCCTAGGGGTACCCCTAAATACTTGGAAGGGAAGGTCCTATTGGAAAACCCTATAATCCTAACAATGTTCCTCTAGACTATGGGACCTGTATTAAGAAAAAAGACTTGAGATTTATCTGCTTTGACTTCCATCCTTGAGGATTTTGCAAATAGGTCAAGACTCCTTTTAAAAGCTCAGGCCTCTTGGACTAAAGGATGCCCCATAAGCATAATGTCATCCATGAATTGCCGGTGCATTTGTTTATACATTCCCTCATGGAGATTAAGCCCGCGGATCTCACCTCTTGTATATTAGGCTTGGATGAGCCCACTCAACCCTTTTGCCATTAAAATAAAAAGGAAAGGAGAGAGGGGATCTCCTTGTCTGATCTCGCACGAAGGATGGATAAGTTTAGTCAGGGAGCCTTTCAGTAGAATGGAAAAAAGGGGGTAGTCACCAAGCTCATAACCCATTCCACCCATTCCATTCCAAATCCATAGGCTTCCAGCATATTTTCTATATATTGCCAACTTAATTTATCATATGCTTTTGCAATATCCAATTTTATCAACATTCCCGGTCTCTTGGTCCTCTTCAGGGAATGGATAGTTTCATGGACTGATATAATCCCATCCAAGATATTCCCCCCTTCCACAAAACCTGATTGTTATGGGCTGATCAGGATGGGAAGGAGGGGTTTCAACCGATTCACTATTACCTTTGAGATAATTTTGTAAATCACATTACAGAGGGCGATAGGTCTAAACTTACCTGGGGTATCTGCTCCCTCCCCTTTTAGGATCAAGGTTAAGAAGTTCGCATTAAATGCCTTGAGAACACCTTGCTTACTTCTTGATTCCTCCACTATTTCTAGAACTTATTCCTTAACCGGGTTCCAAAATAAGTGAAAGAAATTAATGGTGGATGCATCCGGGCATGGAGCTTTCCCCAGGGTCATCTGATTAACCGCTTACTCCACCTCCTGCATGGATATTGGTATAACCAATATCTCATTATTCTCTCTGGAAATCACCTTAGGAATGAGTCTGGTGATTGTAGCTATCTCATGCCTTCTATCACCCCTATCTTCAGTCATCATATCCTCGAAGTGTCATGTTAGTTCTTCCTCGATCTCTCTCCTAGCCTCCACCTGGTTGCTATCAATTTTTTTAAGCTTATGAATTTTTGAGCTGTGTCTATTATGGATGACTGAATTATGCAAGAATTTGGTATTCTTGTCTCCCTCCTGTAGCCATTGGTTCTTGGGATTTTGTTTCCATAATATTTCCTCTTGCTTCTCCCTGGCATCTAGCTCAATTAGTATATATTTCTGTTTCTCATAGCCTTGTCCCATCCACCTTTCATGCCTTTCTGATGGATAAGCTCAATGTCCTCAATCAACCTCCTCTTATATTAAAAAATGTTCCCAAATTCCTCTCTATTCCACATGTGGATTTTGGCCTCAAGATATTTTAGCTTCTGCTGGAACTAGTACATTCCTGTGCCCACAGGGGGTAGCAGTTCCTACCACCAGGTTTCAACCAAATCCTTGAACTCCTTATGTTCCATCTAGAATTGTTCAAACCTGAAAGGTTTTCTCAAAGTAACATTCGACCAATCCCAATTGAGATTGATGGGCCAATGATTTGATCCAGCCGCCAGAAGGACATTGGCATTTATCTCTCCTATTCCCTACATAATGTTCTTCGTATTCAGAAATATATCAATTCTAGAGGTGACAAGATACTCCCCCCCATGCCTATTGTTCCATGTGTACGAACCATCCCCTGTTTCAAGATCGATGAGAGGGTCGCGAGCCAGGAAATCCTGAAATGCTTCTTGGAATTTTTCTAGGACACGCCTTCCTCCCTTATTCTCCCTAAGAGAGGTTAATCAGGTTAAAATACCTTCCTATGAGATAATTTCCCTCTCAAGCCAGACCCTTTATCCAATTCAGGAGATTCAAAAAATGTTGCTTCTGAGGGAAAGCACTGGGGCCATAGACATTCACCAGGGTGCCTTTAACTCCTGTCTCTAAGAAGTTGAAATTGGAAATCATGGAAATTTGTTGGCCCACCACTCCATGAGGTCAGTGGATTTCGACTGCCACAACACAAATAAACCTCCATCCTTTCGTACTGCATCCATTGCCATCACCCTACTGCCCTTCCAAATCTTCTTCCCAAGCTTCTCCATCACTTATGAGCTACACTTTGTTTCCTGTAAGAAAAGAACATCCGACCTCTCTTGTTTGACCTTCCTAGCTAAGGTCTTTATTTTCCTAGGATGGTTTTGTTAAGAACCTATGTCAACCCCCCTCTTTATGTTGTTAATATATTTTTTCGAACACATATGCCTTATAATTCGTCCCATTAGTATGTTGTATTATCCCACATTCATGGGGAGTAAGTAATAGTTGTTAAGTCATCTAGTTAATATGTTGCATCATCCCACATTCATGGGGGGTAATAGTTGTTTAGATTAGACTTAGTATATAAGTATGTGTTGAGTCTAATGAAAGCATCGAAGAATTATTTTGTATTGAGCTTACTCAAAGGAGGTTGCCCCCTCGAAGTATCCTGCGATTAATAAAATCTCTTTTGTGATCCATAATTTCTGTTATATCGTGCATTCTCATTATTTATTGCAGGAGGTTCTCCACATTTGGTATCAGAGCATATACTTGGGCTCGTTGGGTGGAATTTTTGAATTTTTTTTCTTCTGCAGTGCTTCCTAGCGCTGTGACCCTTACAATTGTTCTTCTTATTACAATGGTATTATTCATTCGGATTAGGGAATAAACCCTATCCGCTTAACTATGGGAAGTACTTGGGCATAGCCCTAAAGTTCATTGTGAGGAGTACCACAGGAACCCTGAAGTAGCTGGCCATTGAGAGGACCTGCCAAGCGAAAAGGGTAACAACCACCACCAGATTGACTAGATTCCCATCCGTGAGGAAAACCAAAGAGATGTCATTTTTGGCCAAGTGGTTAGCAGTTTTACCTGCGCCGTCAAGTGAGGGGTACTGCCCCAATACTGAAGTCTGAGACATCCTTAGTGGCCGAGTGACTACCTTTGAACCATTAGGAAGCTGAATATACTAGGGTCCATATCTATTTACAGTTGATAACGCACGAAATTCTAGAATCGTCATGGATCATTTACTCCATTTCAAGTTGATAAAGCACAACTTTCTAGCACCACCACAGATCATTTCTTCATCTTTCTGTTTTTTAGCCATATCTTCCTTGATTTAGCTCTGTTTCCCCTTGAAAATTCACTGTAACCCTTGTAATACAATTCAACATATTCCTATCTTGAGGACCCTATCCCCAATTTCACTTCTTGAAGGCCGAAATTCCACATTTGTGTATTTCTAGGGTTTGTCATAACTTCTCTGATTCTCACCCAATTGCCTTCAAATTTTTCCACGGTGTTCATTTTCCATTTATGCTTCATTGTCCCTCTCTGACAAATTTTCCAATTCCTTCAACCCACCTCTAAAATTCACATTTTCTGCTTCGTGTCCCTAAGAAAGTGTCCAAAACCCCGTAAAACCCCAATTACCCCCCAAATGTTTCCCGAATAAAAAATCTCCTTTTCTAAAACCCTTTCCATTTTTGTTTTTCTACCCATTACCTGGAAAAAAAAACTGCTTATGGTTATCACCCGTGCCGAAGCAAATAAACAAATGGAAGAAGAACTTACTGCCATCAAGTCCAAACTCGAGGATCTAGATCAAAAATTTCTCGTCCTACATCTTCAACATTCACCCATGAACAACCACCACCAGCCTAAGTCTTCTGCAGACACTGGGTTCTCGTCGTTTAGCAACTTCCGCGGGCCGAAGCTGGATTTCACTCGCTTCAATTGTGATGATACAACTGGATGGATTTATAGGGTATAACAATATTTTAGTCTGCATAAAACTTTTGGTGTCAATAAAGTCCCACTTGCATCCTTTCATTTGGAACATGAAGCACTTCAATAGTTTCGTTGGTACATCAAGGCTCATGCACATCCAAACCAGACAACTTTTTCCCAACTCCTTTTGCAGCGATTTGGCCCTGGTGCTTTTGATGACCTCACAAGAGCACTCACTAAACTTTGCCAAATTGGCACTGTGCGAGAGTATCAGAAAGAATTTGAGAAACTAGCCAATCACACCGAGGGATTGCCGAATGCATTCTACCTGAGTTGTTTTATCAGTGGTATGAAAGATGCAATACGATCTGAGGTTAAAATTTTCTGCCCCAACACAATGATGGAATCCGTAGGGTTTCCTAAGCTAGCAGAGGACAAGATTAGGGCTCAACAATGCTCCAAATCCACTCTTGTTCCATTCAGACCTATGGTTCCCCAAAGAACCCAAAATATGCCATCTCCTAGAACCACTCCTATCAAGCATTTGTCTGAAGCAGAGATGCAGGAACTTCGGGAAAAAGGGCTTTGTTATAATTGTGATGAGAAATTCACTTGGGGAGATAGATGTGTTGAGTGAAAGCTCTATCTCTTGGATGTGGATTCTCCACCTGCACCTGAAATTTTTTATGATGCTCAGGATCCAGTAGATGATGATGGTGACATTCAACAACTTCCTGCTCCAGACTACCAACCAGAGATATCTCTCCGTGCCTTAGCCAGAGTCACCACCCCACAAACCATGCAGGTCAGAGGGTTCTTAAAAAGACTCCCTCTTACAATACTCATTGATTCTGGTAGCACTCACAACTTCATTGACTCAAGGATCGCCAAACATTTGTCCATCCTTGCTCCAGCTTTGAAGTCATGATTTCCAATGGGGGCACCTTACCTTGCAAAGGGAAGTGTCGTAATGTGCGCATATCTATGGGGGATTATAACTTGCGCTCTAACATGTTTTCCTTTCCCTTAGGTGGATGTGATGTGGTTTTGGGTGCTCAATGGTTACGCACACTTGGACCCATTTTATGTAATTTTGCTGAACTTTGGATGCAGTTTTCAATCCATGGTACCAAACACACATTGCGGGGCTTACAACTAGGGTCTCTGAGCCTCATTAGTTCACATCGAATGGAAAATATTCTTAAGAAAAGTTCACATGGTGTCATCGCTTAGCTCCTTTTCATTCAGATGCAACCTTTAGCGGTCTCAACTACTCCATTGGATCTCCAACAAATTTTGGATTGATATGCATGTGTCTTTGCTGAGCCAGTGGGATTTCCACCTTCCCGACCCAAGGACAATCGTATTCCACTCCTTCCTAGAAGCATCCCTCCCAACATCAGGCCCTATTGCTACTCGTTTCACCACAAGACAGAAATTGAGATGCTTGTTTGCGACTTAATGAAGCAAAATGTTATTTTCCCTAGCACTAGTTCCTTCTCTTCACCGGTCCTTCTAGTCTAGAAAAAATATGGGTCATGGCACCTTTGCATCAACTTTCGAGTGCTTAATCACATCACAATCAAGGATAAGTTTCCAATTCCCATTGTTGATGAGCTTATGGATGAGCTCCATGGTGCTCATTTTTTCTCCAAGTTGGATCTTCGTTCTGGGTATCACCAAATTCACGTCCATGTGGATGATATCCCTAAAACAACTTTCCACACACATGATGGACATTATGAATTTTTGGTCATTCCATTTTGCCTCACAACTGCTCCTTCCACGTTCTAGGCATTGCAGAATAAAATATTTTGGCACTACTTGTGAAACTTCATTCTGGTCTTCTTTGATGATATCCTCATCTATAGTAAAACCTAGGCTGAGCATCTCCAACATCTGGATCTTGTACTGCAACTTTTCTGTGATCATCATATCTATGCCAATTAATGTAAATGTATTTTTGGGTAGAAGGAAGTAGAGTATCTCAGGCATATTGTTTCAGCACAAGGGGTTCGTGTCGATCCTGCCAAAATAGATGCCATGAAAAATTGGCCACATCCTCATACCTTGAAGAGCCTTCGTGGGTTTTTAAGACATACTGGCTACTACCGCAAGTTTGTCAAGGATTATGGGAATATTGCAGCTCCATTAACAACTCTACTAAAAAATGATTCTTTTGCATGGACATTGTTGAGAAATGACCACATTTTATTCATTTCTCCTATACCACTTGTCACCTTATTCCTATTTTTCCTTCCATAAAACCATTAATATTCACCACTTTCGTAATAAATATGGGTTTATATCACCATTTTCCAAATCATTTATTTTTGAGTATTTTGAGTGAATTTATGGTTAATTATTGAGAAAAATAACATATTTTCATTATACTTTAAAGTTGGGTGAGTTATGTGATGTTTACAGGTGTATTTGAAGACCTTAGCAAGCTCAAAAGTGACCACCTAGCCTTAGATTTGAATTTCATCTTCTGGATGTGGGCTAACTTCAAGGAGAAGATCATGGAAGTGTGGAGAGAATATCTCATCCAATATTTGTTGAGAATCTAAAGGGATGAGTTGTAGATTTGTTGAGGATTTAAAGGGATGAGTTGTAGATTTGTTGAGGATTTTGAGGGATAAGTTGAGAGAATTGTGGATCTATAATTATGATCGGTTATCTTAAATTCATGTATAAATAGGAGGGCTCTCTCCTTATTTTGGTGAGAGGCCTCTCTGGTAGCTTGGTAGTAGAGAACTGGTTCATCTTTGACGTGGATTTGATCATGTTGTAATAGATTTCATATTTCAATAGATAGTTTGATCTCTTCATATTTTAATGTCTTGGTTATGAATTAGTTGTGTTGATTTTATGTGAGCTCACTAGTTAATATCGTTCGTTTGCTTTATATCAGTTTATTTCCTATAATTTCTTGCTTTCTTGGATCAGATTTATTTCATGAAATTTCCTGCTTTTGCGAGTTTAATTCCATTTTAGTCATGTATTTGTAATTTCAGTTATAGATTAAGTTCAGCGACACTCTTCCCATACATCTACTTTGTTTGTACCTCATAAGTTTACTCTCTCTCCGGATTGACAATTAAATCGTTGGAATTCTGTTATAATTTGTTTAATATTTTCCCCAACATTTTGGCGTCAATGCCGGGGAAGTGTTAAAAAGGATCAGAGTTTAGATAGGTAGATAGTTCAATTTTATTATATAGAAAGGGGGAGGTGGAACGGTAAGACGCAATGACGACTTCACTATGGAACTTCCGTCGTGTAGCAGCCAGACGCATCCACTTTAGTGGGTCACCCTCAAAGCCTTGATTGTTTTTTGCAAAGTGTTTATTTTCTTGCAAGTTCTTTCATTTTCTGCAAATGCAGGTTTGTTTTATGCAAGTTTTCATTTTTTCATTTACAGTTTTGTAGTTTAAAGTTTGGATTGCTTTTATTTTTGGGCACCTTTATTTCATAGTAACTTGCTTTCAATTTTGTATATGTTCATTTTTGTTTTATACAGATTTTTGTGCGCTTTTTATTTTTCTGTTTGTTGTACTAACTCATTTCGTAGTGTTTGTTGCATTTGTCATTTACTTTTTTTTTAATTTCTTTTATTTGTTTTTGCATTTGATTTGATTTTAGCTTTACGATGAGCATAATCTTAGAGAAGCTCTCTCAGATCTTAGCAAAAATCAGGATCTCCTCTTCTTTAGAAGAGGATATCTTGACAACAATCAAGGATGAAATCACACTTCCTGAAGCGAACAATGAAGAATCCTGCATATCAGACGAAGAATACCTATTCGAACTGGAGATTGAAAATGATGAAAAAGGGATCTTGGGTGACCATCATGCAAACAAAAGTTGCATCGAGCATAGGTTCCAAGTAAGTGTTAGGTTAGATCAGTTTTGTTTTTGTTTTTATTTTGTTAATTTACATTTACAATTTGAATACATTAGGTTTTATTTTGTAAAATCATATGTGCACATTCTTTTACTTCTTTTAGATAGATGGTTGCATTAGAACTTTCATTTTATGTAAATAATTTTCAATTTTTAATTAAAGTAGGTAGATTTTAGTTTTATTTCTAATTTACAATTAGCATGTAGGATGCTTTAATTTGCTTTAATGTTTTTGTTTATTAAAATTCTCATCTTTGTTTTATTTACTATTTTATTTTTTAATTAAAAATTGTCTTAATCCATTAAATATAAAAATATTTATGAAAAAAAATTTGAAATTTTAACTTTCATGTGTATGTTAGAAATAAAAAAAATATAAAAAAATTACATTAGGGATTAGTTTCTTTTAAGTTTAAGAACAATTAAAAAAGAGATAAACAAAAATATATAAACAAATATTAATTTTAATTTTCCTATATAATTCTTTGTTTTATTATACAATGCTTGTTTTAAATCTTAGTTTGTAAAAAAATAAAAATTTAGATTTAGTTTATCAAAAGTAAAAATTATATAATAAAAGTATTACCCTTGATTAACACCTTTATAATTTTTGTTAGGAATTTATTTTATATCTGGAAATGCTTTAAAAGTAAAATTTTTATAAGATTAAAATTAAAATTAGGTATCACTTTTTTCTTTATTAAAGTTTTTTAGATTTGTAATACTAATTTGATAAAACCTGCAACATTAGATATTAGGATATAATAAAAATAATAAACATTATATATATATATATATAAACCATGCAACATTGATATTAACATATATTAAAAAAAATAATAAAACAATAAAAAATATATAAAAAAATAGAACAAAAATATTGTTTCAGTCCTTTATGCGCAATCACAAATAATTGGCTGTATGGAATCTGCAAACATTTCATCTTTCAATCTAGCATTCGATCTGTGTGTTCTACTTATCGTTCGATATGTGCATTCGACCTATCTTTCGATTTGTCTTTCGATCTGACAAACTAGAAAATATAGAATAGAAAAATACAATAAAAATAAAAACAAAAACAAAACATAAAACATTCAAATCTTTGCTAGCTCACGTAGAACCTGGAGTACACAAACAAATAAAATCAGAAACAACATAAGACATAAAAATAATAAATAAATAAAAACATAATAAAGAATACTGTAATATTGTAACGAAGGACCTAGGAAAAATCTGGATTCTGTTCAGTGAAGATGTTGCGGAAGAGAAACTATGTAAAAGCTTAAATACAGACACTAGTTAGGATTCCCTCATTAGAAGGTATAGTATTCAAATGAAGGCTCCTTGTCATCTCTTTTACAGTTTCGCCGAGTGGCAGACCTACTCTTGGATTTGAAGTGTTGGAAGCATGGGTCACTAACATCGTATATATGTGACGATTGACAACCACCATACAGAGCATCAAGCTACCTTTATTCAATCTATAGGTGTGATCCATGGTATAACTCTATTTGGCCTTTTTCCAACCTGCCTTATAATTATGCACAAACCCCCCCAAAACCAATTTGATTGCTACGATTTTTACCATGCTATAAAGGCCACTACAACCTTTACGTATTAGAACGCTTGATCAATTTCCCTATCATCCCAAGGTGTAAAAACATGTTCAAAATGCACCTAATTCATATTTTCTTAAGGTTGGATTTGAACAATGATTTATCCAGCAGAGAGATACTACAACCCCTATTCAGTCTAGTAGGTGGCGCTGAATCAAATCGTAAATAAGATGGTCGCTTGCTATTTAACAGAAAGGAAGACTCAATTCCACTCTTGGATGATCGTTGGGGGATCGATATTATCAATCTAAATCCTTCTGGGATCTTCTCCTTCAAAATGTGACATCACCATCGCATCAGCTCATCGGTGCTTGATATGACAAACACCTACCTCCGGAACATCATTGCCTATATCTCCTTGATAACTACAAACCTTTCATAACAAAATTACACCTGTCTCATGGCTTGGGGTAGTTGTAATATCTCCTAACGTTGACAACGGAGTTTACATAAAATCTGAAACAAATTGTCGATTCCAGGCGAGGAAATCAGATCATAATACACCACATCAACTAACCTTATATCTTTGAATGGTTTTTATCTTCAGGAGTAATTTCTCTCATACCTTCCTGCCATCACATCTTCTAGGTTAAGTATCAATATTTCATCTCCTCTATGGTCGGTTGGTACATTATAACTATGTTCCAAGCTGTCCACCTTTCCTTCACACAGCAATCTACATTCGGGCTAGTGGAGACGAGGTGTCATAGAAACAATCCAAAGCGAAATAACGTGCAGGAAACTCTGTCTCGGTAAGGTGACAGATCATTCCTTAACCCTAGCCGCGTGGCATCCATATGGTTTTTCAGATGTTTCTCTTAATCATATAATTTTCTTACTTTGCTTTTCTCTGGAGCGATTTCCAAATTGACATGGAATACTTTCAGATTGAGATCCATTTATACACTTAAACAAAGCTTGCCTCCTTGTTGCTGGTGCGCGGTTGATCATTATCTCTTTAATCAAAAGGGTATAATGGTGGCAGCTACAAGATCCCACAGGTTCGATTGATCACTGCTTGCCTGGCATATCATTATATTGTGACCCATGCCTCTCTGGCTCGAGTGGTCTAATATTCCTGTCAAGCGAAGGATGGTGATAGCTCTTAATAGGCTTGACTTGCCTCTTTTTAGTTGCGTTTATGATTTACTATATATACTTTTTCTTTGAATTTCATCAGTTAATGTGCAGTTGTCCAATATTAAAAATTCAATGGAAGATGAGATCCTCAACATTATAACCCTCATTATCCATAAACAGTAACAAAAATTACAACAATAACAACTACAGAGAGAAACTCCAAATATTTGATCAGGAAAAATATAGCGGTTCGTAATTATCAGCTTACTCTTATATTAAGGATAATATAATTCGTAATGCTGAAAAGTGATAATTTAAAGATGAAAACGGATAAGGTTATTCATGTATCTAACACGATCGAAGGAGGGAGTGTTAATCGTATGTAAGATGTCACTCCGGGTGAATCCGTCAAGACTAGAATAATTATCGCCATAAAAACTTGTAAGTAGATCTCTGGTTC
Organism: Pseudotsuga menziesii; assembly: GCA_001517045.1. Lineage (NCBI taxonomy): Eukaryota > Viridiplantae > Streptophyta > Pinopsida > Pinales > Pinaceae > Pseudotsuga > Pseudotsuga menziesii. Next base: position 379,520 of record LPNX010792065.1, on the reverse strand, counting down.
TTTTGGCTTTCTCGTCAAGAGACAGAGACATGTCCTCTCCCATTTTTCAAACCTCTGACTCAGAATCTGCAATCCCAGTTGCTTCCTCCCCTCGCCTAGACTCCAGTGTGACCTTCCACCTTCTTTAAAATAATATCATGCGTCATTTTTAGGAGAGTAATGTATTTTATGCCAATGAGCCTCCACAATGATATCCCTTATGCTGATGCTCTTATTTTAAGTTTTCATGATTGAATCACTTGGTTAATTACAGTTCATCTTGTGTAAGAACCATAAGCAGAGATGGTAGAGAAAGTGGGAAAGGCAGTAGATCGAGCCGAGGAGATAAATCCATCAAGTTATAACTCGAAAAGGAGCTAGACACTAAGGTGAGAACTCAAAGTTATAACCTTCGGCCACATCTTTTATATTTAGGAAACACTAGTGAAGGAAATAATGGCAATAGAAACGTGTCGATGTTGAAGAGATGTTCAAAGTATCACATAGAGAGTATATCATCATGTGGATATTGGTTCAGTAATAAAAGCAAAAGTTAATGCTTATTTTTGTTGCTTTATGTATTTTGATATTGGTTCAGTAAGCACCAGGTCGGGTCCTATACCATGCGAATATCTCAGGTCGTTCTGCTCAAATAGGAATGGAGTCATTTCTCGAGGCCCTCAGACTGATAGACTTCCGAAGAATATCGTCGATACAGCCCCTATGGTTTCATTATCTATCTATGTTGTCAAATTAGCTATGCAACCAATGGCAGATAAGCTTGGATTATCTCTATATCCACGACTCAATTAGCCCCCCCAAATTGCTTTGACTATCTACTTGGTTGGTTCGGTGAAAAAGAAGTAGAACGATAGAAGGACCAAGGCTCAAGTGGCTCAAGGGTTGTTTTTTGTAAGGAAAGAAGCGATGTCCTACAATGGACCATCCAAAATGAGCAACAATAAGGGTTTGGCGTTCATGAACGGGGGTTCACTATCAGTAAGGGTCATTCCTTCCTACTATGATACTCGCTCTGCTCACCTTCTATTCCTGCCAGCTATGATAGTTTGCCTATGCTCTCCCATATAGTTCACGATGCCCACCCATCCTTCCTTTGAGACATTCTCAATAAGAATTTGAATCATTATGCCTATTCGATTGATTCATGTCTCTATCTATCCATCATTGCTATACTCTTTGGAGACGAGTTTGCTGGGATACTAATTTTATGTCTCTATCCCTCATTTAATACTAAACCTCATAATTTGACATTTGGCAATACTCAAAACCTCTTTTTGATCGATTCGATGAGCATTTCCCACATTACTATACGATGCTGCATTGAGACGTCTCCGTGGAAAGTACACAAATGTACCTGCAAAAAGCAGTATTGCATTAAAATAAATCATTTACATCATAATCAGGAGAGTGAGTTTCTGTACTAACATTGACTATAAAATGTTCTTTTAGCAGATGCGTGAACAAATTTATAGCTAGTCAAGGAATCTCAAAACATACAAAAGTGCACTTAGGTCTGCTAGCCCATCGATGAAGTTGTAGATATCAGCAATGTCGTATGTGATGTTTCGTCAAGCAGGGTTCAATTCTTTCAATTTCCCTTCATACGATCCACAAATCCCTACACGATTCAGAAAACATTAACAAGCTAAATAATGCTCGAAAATTAAGCATTGTTTGAATCACACCTCTTCTTGAGATTCTAATATATGTGATAGCTCAATCAGTCTAACTTTTCTACCTTTTTACAATCTCGATCAGTGGGTTATATAAGTTTTTTTTAGTCCATATTAAACTTCTCTAAAAAGCTACATAACATTATAACTCACTGATTTTAGTCCATAAGCTTTTCTAGAAAGTCTGTCTAAGCTTATGTCTAACTATATATGAATTAGATAATTACATTGTTGAGTTAGATTGATTACAATATCATTTTGGATATAAGAAAATAGGGTAATGGTTCAAGACAGGTAGGTATTTAGTGAAAGTGAAAGTTTTCTCCATAACCTGTGTTTAGATTAAGTTTTTTTAAATAATGATACAAGTCAACAATTGTTGTTTTTGGGGTTACATCTAAATTTTGATGGATTTTGTTATTTTTTAAATCATAAATCCATTAACTATACACATAAAACTTGAACAACAATAAATATCTTTGTAAACAAAATTTTTTTAACCTAATAAAACTTAAATTAGCAATATATATAAAGTAATTAAACTTAATATATATATAAGTATTTTAGGTCAAACCTAAAATGGTAAACATAGAAGTTATAAAAATAAAAAATATTTATTATTTTTAAAATCAAAATTTAAATTAGTGTATATATAATATATTTGTTCTTTTTGGGAATAAATGAAATTAAAAACAACAACAACAACAATAATAATTTTTTTTTTAATAATAAATAAAAACATTTGTTTCTATTATCATAACACAAAAATTAAAAATATATATAAATACAAATTAACATTAGGAAAATGAATGAAATCTAAGAAAAAACATAAAATAATGTTAGAAAATTAATCACCTTAATATGCGTCTTTGAAATAGAAGGCTTAGCTGCTGTTGTAGCCAAGCCTTCTTCTTAATTTTTATTTTTTGCACAGTGGGACCTGGCACATATTCAGTTTGGGGGAGGTAGGTGTTTGCTTCAATTTTGTTATGCCTCTCAATGATTATACAATAACACCTATCGACTTAGTTAACCCGCCAATCTCCATATTTTATGGTATTTATTAGGGTTAAATTATTTTACTAGTCACATATATAATAATGTATCATATTTTTATATTTGGTGTTAGAATATAATCCGTTAGGGATTATTGTAAATAAATAAAGAAAACTGAATAGTCAGGAAGCCGAAAAGGCTGGGCGGAAGGTGAAATACAACCGTCCTATGAAATGTATAAATAAATGCTTTTGGCAATGTAATGGATTGAATCGGAAGTTATACCTAACAGTGGTATCAGAGCGCTGCCATAACTCCTGCCTGTTGCCAGTCTGCCCATTCCTGGCATTCTGCTTGCCAGTCCATTGCCAGACTGCTCCATCAGTCTGCCAGTTGCATGCAGTGGATGCGTTTCCCTTCACGTTGATGAGGTTTTGTACTGTTAAGTTTCTTGAACATTTGAATTAGCTTAACCCTAATTTTTCAGAATTGTGTGTGTTGGAGCTGCGACTTCCATTTGTCTTTGTGGGTGGTATTTTGTTGTGTATTTGGTTGTGTGTTTAGCCATTCCCCATTTTCCCAGTCCTCCCATCCTTCTCTGTTTGACAGTTGATGAGAAAGAGAATGTTGTGCGTGAATATTGTGGAGTAAACCCTAATCCCAGCGTTTTGAATGTTGTTGCTGCTGCTGCTTCTCACATTTTCACTGAGATTTCGTGGTTTGTGGCTTTTGTTGTAGTGAGCCTGTTCATTCTAGACTCTTCTCTTCATTGGAGGCGACGTTGTCAATTTGATTTCCATCCAATTTATGATATTGTATACAATATCATCCCGCTCTGGCTCAAATAGCAAATCATGTAGAAATACTTCATAGAGCTTGATTGCTTTATATTGTGAAGTTGCTTCATCGTACAGCGCTTGAGATGCCCATGGATCTGTTACCCGATCAACTGTCCCATGAAGTACTGAAAATGGAACGATTATCTTGTTCAAGTCGCGTTGCAAGTAAGATGTGATGCGCAGTATCTCAGAACCAGTCCGAACCCGTATGGGCCCAGTGTAGACTAATGGATCAGTGTACTTGGCAATGAGTGCCGCGTGATGAGCACCTCCCACCAGATGGCCTGATGAGCACCTCCCACCAGATGCATCGAATACTCTTTTTGTTGAGGGTCTTCTTGCTGATTGCACTCGCAGGGAAGCTGCACACATTTTTTGCCCAGCGTGTAGACTGAGTTAAAGACTACATTGAAGGCTACGTTGAAGCTTGTTGAAGCCAACGTGGAACTGGACCGGAAGCATGGGGCGTAAACCCTAGACTCTCCATCTGTGTTTTCATAACTATTGTGATTGCGGCATAAAGATAATGATTGGTGCATAGAGATCGTGTCTCGTGGAGCTGTGCGTTGAATACTGAATGGTGACAGCGTTAAAGATAATGATTGTGAAGAGTTTTCTGAACGCATAAACCCTAATTTATGAGAGCATATTTTTGCTGTTGCGACCGCTTTAACGAATGAAGATCACTGTTTTTTTTCCTCTCCAACGTAATTGCAGAATGAAGATCGCTGGTTTTTCCCTTTTCTGCATGTGTTGAAGACTGCCTGGGGCTGCGCTGGAGAATTAATACTCTGGCTACGTTGGAAACAATGTCGCGTTGTTTTCTAGTGATGATCCACTTTTTCTTGTGATGATACTCAGTAATAAGGGTGCCTTTTGTAACTCCTCCTTGCATTGTTTTTTGAATATTTTCACTTAGCTTCTGGCGTTCTTTCAGCCTCCATAGACTCTGGATAGTGCGAGTTACCTCCTCCAACGTAATGGTATATATGCGTTGAGTATCTATACTGCTTGGAGTCTGGAAATTTTTTATGATTGCTGGTGTATACATGCTGCTGAACATGTGGAGCTGCCTACGTATCAAGCGAGCCTGTGTTGCTACAGCCTGTTGAATACCTACTTGAAGACCGTGGGACTGATATAAAGAAGCCTGTGTATGACTGATATATTTTGTATCTACTCATATATTTGCTATAAACTTGCATTGTATTCACCTTGGCAGAGACTATAGACCTGCAAGGTTACTATTTTTTATTTCTCTTTAAAAATTACACTAACAATTGTAAAAATGCGATCTATAGCATCTAGAGTTAGTGCCTCTCTCTCTGGCAAAGATCATCCCAAAAGAGAATGCAGCAAGAGAGGACGAGGAAGAAGAAACTTCAGAGGCAGAGGGGGCAGCAACAAAAGATCAGATTTGCAGTGCAAGCGTTGTGGAAAGACTGGGCACACATTAGATCAGTGTTGGGCTTCGTGGGACTCCATCAAAGACAAGCATAACCAGAAGAAAGATGACAGTAAAAATAAAGATGCTAGTAAATCTTCTGATTCTGCTCATTGTATTATTGCACATTGTAATCTTGGAATTAATGAAATGACTTCACTTTC
>LPNX010792065.1:316646-371646 GCA_001517045.1 Pseudotsuga menziesii | reverse complement strand
GAAAAGGCTGGGCGGAAGGTGAAACACAACCGTCCTATGAAATGTATAAATAAATGCTTTTGGCAATGTAATGGATTGAATTGGGAGTTATACCTAACATTTGGATCTAAAGCTACAACAACACCTTTGTATAGTTACAACTGTTATGTATGTATTCATTTCTAACTATATGTATATATAGTTATGTTAGACTTTAAAGGATTCCTATATGTATTAATTTTAAAAGCTTAATATAATTAGATATAAAAATTAATACAAATATAGGTATAATTAATAATTATATTTAAAGTAACTATACATATACATACAAACCTAAAAGTTGTCGAACCCGAACCTTGTGACATAAGGGTCAACCATTGAAAGGGTCGACTCTCTCCCTCTGTCACTCAATCTTTATATCAAGACGCATGAATTCATTTTATTTTTTTTGCAAAACAATTCAAAAAAAGGTTAAAAAAACACATTGACACATAAAAATTGTTTTTGTAAAATCGAATTTAAAATTATATACACAAAAACACTGCAATAATAACATTACAAAAATAAAAATAAAATAAAATTAAAAACTAAAAACATATAAATAAATAAAAAGTATTAGGTAGAAATAAAATCATAAAATTTTAAATTCTAAATGAACTTGGAATCTTCTCAATTTTATGATTATTGTTGACTTGTTGTCGCAAGTTACTTAGAAACAAGTTTTGACAAGAAGGGTTTCCACTTTCAGGTATAAAAGCATTTCATTTATTTTCTTTGACTTGGTTTGTTAAGCACATATTTTTATGTATTTTCAATGCTCTCACAAGTTTGTTGCAGAAAAATACTAACCTTTTTTTGCAGATTCAAAGACAAACAAATGGCATGCAAAAATAATTTCTAGAATCGCAGAAGTTTTTCAGAAAAAATGTTCCATTGGAAGCTCGGAGTTGAGTTTTCCCTTGTGTATGTCATGACATTTGTTGCCACAAAGAAGCCTTCCAGAGACCAATTACACCATGTGATAATTACTTATCCTTCTCCTTCCAATCCTATTCGCCATCCATGTCAGAGTCTACTTTTCATTGCCTTATACATCATGATTTCTGCATGTCCACCTTTCTGAGTCGCACACATTTTTTTCATTTTCAGTTTGTTTTTTTCCTTTTGAATAAAACCATTCAGCTTCATTTCCATGACTACATTGCTTTGTTATCCTTGCCATAAAAACTGTTTGACCCTCATATCTTTTCATCTATAGTCCTACCACTCATTATGTACAACTCATGTTGATTGATGTGGGACTCATTAAGGTCCACCTTTTAACAAGTCTTGCCCCATCGACCTCATCACCTTATCTGGGATAGAGACTAGAGTTCATTTTTAGTACCTTGAGGCTTGCATGCCTTAATGGCAAGTTCTCTTGCTGACAATCATGGGAATACATCAATGTCCCTTGATCGTTAGATCTTGCAAGTGGCTCAACATCAACTCATTTATTCGCACTTTGCACGATGTACTTAGGTACCTTAGCACTCATTGACATCAATGGTGAGATTGCCTCACATTGGTTAACGACATTCATCAATGGTTGGTAATCCAATGACTTCTTTCCATGTTCGACATCGACACATTTATTCGCATCGTAAGAATTGTACCATCGGGTTTTGTAGTAGGTGAAGATTGTATACCTTTCATGACCTTCATTAGCAGTTTTACAACAGTATACTTCAGCCACATGAGAGTATCATAGTTTCACTTTCAGCTCTCATCTTTTACATTGGGCAACCAAGCACCAGTTCAGATCCTTCACTTCACATTCTATGATCTAGCAACAAAATCCACATTACTCTTGCATAATTCATCAACTTTTTGGGTAAGTGGAGGTATGTTGTTTTCTAATATTTAATCATGTAATTCCTTAAATGCTAGAAAATGAATGAACTTGGAAAATTACCTCACTGCATTCCCTTTCTCCTTTTCATAAACCTAATACATCTTAAGTTGGGGGGGACTGTTCATTACCATTTTACATATTCATCATCTCATTTACCCTTAGACAACATGTCTTTCCCAAACTATGCTATATATATTGGCATGATTCATAATATGAAGAAAATGCTTTTTACTATACATTGATGGTTCATCATTTCTGATGCATGTATACTTTTAAAATCTTATGTATTACAGCAAAAATACAAATAATATGAACGAATGTTGTTAACACAAGAACCAACATTTGTTATGGTTGTCACACAAACTCCCAGCCACAAAAATATATAAAAAAGGGAGAAAAAGAAAAATTGTTGCCACTCATGCATTTCAAAATCATGAAATGATTTACTGTTACATATCATCATGTAAATCCCAGCTACAGATCCAAAAGTTAAAAAGAAAATCAATGCATAGTTGTATGAGGACATGCAAACAGTCAAGTTGGGGGGTATGTTGAGCCACAAAATGACCACATTTTCTTCATTTCTCCTATACCATTTGTCACCTTATTCCTATTTTTCCTTCCATAAAACCATTAATATTCACCACTTTCATAATAAATATGGGTTTATATCACCATTTTCCAAATCATTTATTTTTGAGTATTTTGAGTGAATTTATGGTTAATTATTGAGAAAAATAACATATTTTCATTATACTTTAAAGTTGGGTGAGTTTGGTGATGTTTACAGGTGTATTTGAAGACCTTAGCAAGCTCAAAAGTGACACCTAGCCTCATATTCGAATTTCATCTTCTAGATGTGGTCTAACTTCAAGGAGAAGATCATGGAAGTGTGGAGAGAATATCTCATCCAATATTTGTTGAGAATCTAAAGGGATGAGTTGTAGATTTGTTGAGGATTTAAAGGGATGAATTGTAGATTTGTTGAGGATTTGTTGAGGGATAAGTTGAGAGAACAGTGGATATGTAATTATGATCAGTTATCTTGAATTCATGTATAAATAGGAGGGATCTCTCCTTATTTTGGTTAGAGGCCTCTTTAGTGGCTTGGTAGTAGAGAACTGGTTCATCTTTTTAGATAGTCGTGGATTTGATCCCGTTGTAATAGATTTCATATTTCAATAGATATTTTGATCTCTTCATATTTTGATGTCTTGGTTATGAATTAGTTGTGTTGATTTTATGTGAGCTCACTAGTTAATATCGTTCATTTGCTTTATATCAGTTTATTTCCTACAATTTCTTGCTTTCTTAGAACAAATTTATTTCATGAAACTTTATGCTTTTGCAAGTTTAATTCCATTTTAGTCATGTATTTGTAATTTCAGTTATAGATTAAGTTCAACGACACTCTCCCCCCGCATATACTTTGTTTGTACCTCACAAGTTTATGCTCTCTCCGGGTTGACAATTAAATCGTTGGAATTCTGTTATAATTTGTTTAATCGTTTCCCCAACAGACACCTATTGTTGAGTGTGCATTTGAGAAATTGAAACAATCTATGTGTACCACACCTATTCTAGCTATGCCTAATTTTTCCAAGCCCTTCACTATTGAGAGTGATGCTTGCAACAATGGACTTGGTGATGTCCTCCTCCAAGATGAACATCCCATTGCGTTCACTAGAAAATCCTTGTCTGGTAAGAATTTAGCCGCCTCTACATATGAGAAGGAAATGATGGCTATTTTGCATGTCGTACAGAAGTGGCATCCATACCTCTTAGGAAATCATTTTTGCATCAAGACTGATCACCAAAGTCTGAAATATTTCCTGGAACAACGAGTCTCATCTGCAACACAAAAAAAATGGTTTAGCAAACTCATGGGTCATGACTATGAGATCACTTGCAAGAAGGGTAAGGAAAATCTTGTGGCGGATGCTCTTTCCCACACATTTGATGACCATGCTTCTCTTTCATCTATTTCTATGCCTATTCCAAATTGGTTACAATCTGTTCAACAAGGCTATGTCAATGACTCTTCCTTATCTCAGATCATCCAATAGTTGGCTAGTAATCCTACCCTTGTACCGCATTACTCTTGGGATGGTTCTTCTCTGAGATACAAGGGTCTCTTATTGCTTCCCCAGAGCACAAATCTTTACCAGGTTGTCTTCTATGAACTCCATGCTTCTCCAGCGGCAGGCCACTCTAGGTTCCTCAAAACGTATGAGCGAGCACGACATAAATTCTTTTGGAAGGGAATGAAATGGGAAATTCAATAGCTGGTCTTCAAATATGATACCTTCTAGCGTCACAAGGGTGAAACTACACTCCTCCTCGGCTTGATCGAACCCTTTCCCATCCCTACAAGGATTTGGAATGATATTTCGATGGATTTCATCGAAGGGCTCCCTAAATATGGAGGGAAGACCGTAATATTGGTTGTGGTTGATCATCTCTCCAAATATAGTCATTTTTGTGCTCTCAGCCATCCATATACTGCCTCCTCAGTCGCACAAATTTTCATGGACTAGATATTTTTGTCTTCATGGCATCCCTTCTTACATTGTCTTAGATCGTGACGCAACCTTCACAAGTCATTTTTGGACCGAACTCTTTCACCTCACTGGAACCAAACTGAAAATGAGTTAAGGATATCACCCACAAAACAGATGGTCAAACTGAAGTCACCAACAAATGCTTGGAAACTCATCTTCATTGTTTCACATCTGAACAACAACATCAATGGGCAAAGTGGTTCCCTATTGTTGAATGGTGGTACAATACTTCCTACCATACTGCATCTAAAATGACTCCATATGAAGTTGTTTATGGGAAGCCTCCCCCAATGCTCCTTCCATACAACCCCCATAGTTCACCAGTTCAGGCAGTTGACTTGGTCCTTCAAAACCATGATCAGATTCTCCACATTCTGCAAGAGAATCTTCACATAGAAATAAATCGCATGAAGCAGCAAGCTGATAAACACCGTTCTGAGCGCACCTTTCAAGTCGGTGATATGGTTTTTCTTCGTCTGCAACATTACAAGCTATCCTCCCTGATAATCAAAGGGCATTAGAAGATGGATCCAAAGTTCTATGGGCCATATAAAGTTCTTCAGAAGATTAGGTCTGTTGGTTATAAGTTAGAACTTCCTCCTTCTTCTCGCATTCACCCAGTCTTTCATGTCTCTGTCTCAAGAAAGTGATTGGCACCAACATCAGAGCACAAACTATTTTACCAAAGCTGGATATAGAAGGATCCATAATTTTGGAACCGGAGGCCATCTTGAATAAGCGCACTTGTCATCTTCGCTCTCTGTCCATAACAGAGGTCTTAATTTAGTGGCATGACATGCAACCAGAGGATGCTACATGGGAACCACTCCTTCAGATTCAACAGCAGTTTCCACATCTAAAGCTTTGAGGATAAATATTTTTCTAAGAGGGAGGGGATGTTAAGAACCCGTGTCAACCCCCCTCTTTATTTTGCTAGTATATTTTGTCGGACGCATATGCTTTGTAAGTTGTCCCATTAGTATGTTGTATTATCCCACATTCATGGGGAGTAAGTAATAGTTGCTAAGTTGTCCAGTTGATATGTTGCATTATCCCACATTCATGGAGTAATAGTTGTTTATATTAGACTTAGTATATAAGTATGTGTTGAGGCTAATGAAAGCATCAAAGAGTTATTTTGTATTGAGCTTGCTCAAAGGAGGTTTCCCCCTTGAAGTGGCCTGCGATTAATAAAATCTCTTCTGTGATCCATAATTTTTGTTATATCGTGCATTCTCATTGTTTATTGCAGGAGGTTATCCACAGGTTTCACCCCCTAATGTTCCAGGAAACTATCTTCATTGAATAACCTTATTTACTTCTTAGAAGGCCTCTCTTATCATCGGGTACTAACCCAATTCTATGAGCTTAAATCCTACCTCTGCAATCCGCTGCTTGTTTGTCTTTCTACCTCTTTTCAGTTCCTCTTCTAGGGACTTCCTTTTACTTCCTTTCCAAGGATTTTAGTCAATCCCCAAGTGCTGGTGTGCCTTGGCTATGATTATAGCTTCCTGAAATAGTTCCAGTTGTCTTTGAGAGACATACCCCTAACCTTCCTTATCGCATTCCTTCTCAATCTCATCTAAGTCGAGTTCTCCCAAATCCCTTTCTTCCAGTTCATCTTCTTCCATCACCTCGATATGGATCTTCTACTATTCCCCACTTCCTATTTCTCTCCCCTCATCTTCCCGTTTCTTTATTGGATTCTCTACCCTGATCCTCTCCTCCCCAAAGTCGTCCTCCTCCAGGACCTGAAAGGGATTATTGATGGTTGTCGTCTTCTCCGAGTTTTCCTTTCTCTCTTTTGGAAACCCTCTTGTCTTACTCTTTCGACTACTTTTGACCTGTGTGAACCCTTCACCATCCAGCTCACCCTCTTCGTGGCAACTTGAGTTGGTAGGAGCTTGGATCAACTTCGAGCAGTTTCTCCCAAAGTGGCCATATTCATGGCACTGTCTGCACCTAAATAGGAGTTGTTTGTAGTCAATCATTTGGATCCATTCTTCATCATCCCAGTTCAGGATGATTGCCTCTAGAAGGATTTTGATAGATCCATGTAGACATAGATGCGGGAAAAGGTCGTGTACCTCTTCTGTTTGATTTTCTCGACAACCTTCAAAAATTACCCTATCTAGTTACCAATATCTTGCACAGTATCGAGATCCCAATATTCATATGGAAGGGAAAGCAAATAGATCCATGCTGGGGTCACCGTCACGTCCTCTGTTTCCGGGTTAAATATTTCTTTCCAAGGTCTTAGATATAACCCTGTCGAGAAGAAAAAAGAAGGACCACCCTCAAGAAACCTATCCCTATCTTCCTAGCTATGATAGTAAAAACACCTTTAGACCCTAAATGTAGATCATAATGGCCTTTAGGGTTCCACGTGCTCTTGATCCAATGGACTAGATCTCTCTCCTGCAGCCAGACCCCTACAAATTTTCAAATGACAACCTTATCCCTCTATAGTTCAATATTTCCCATGACCTTATTAGATCTTATCTGAATGGCTGAGATAGATTGGGCTTTTGGGAGGTAGCCTCCTGGGCCCAATCTCCTACCCTTAATTGGTCCATCCCTGCTGCCTTCACTGATCCCGCTTCCTCCCTCCTTCTCCTTGAGTACCTAGCTCCGAGGAGCCACCACCGCCAGGTTCAGCAGAGGGGGTATTGCAGCTCCCGCACCTAGAACTTCCTCCACCAGATCCTGCTTCCTCGTCGTCACGAGTTCTCACTAGATCTGCTCCCAGATGTTCTTCTCTCCACTCCCATTGTTGTTTTGATTATTCTTATTGATGCTGAAATTTTTTCATTGGTGAAAATCTACATAAGTTAAAAATATACATATCTGCACAATTACTGATTCACCCTCCCTCTCAGTAATAAGTTAAAAATAGAAATTGGTTTTAGAGCGGGTGTTTTCAGTAACAGACTAACATATGGAAGTGATCCAACGTAGATATGGATAAGCAAGAAGGCCTATCCACAAACATGGCTCAAATATTTGATGGCTCAAACTGTTTCTTATAGAAAATCCAAATGGAATTTTATCTACAGTCACTTGGTATGGATGTTTGGAAATAAGTGGCAGACATATATGAATTCCCAAAAGATGTGGATGATTCAAAAGAGAATGATGAGCACACAACCTCTAGAACAGTGATGGTTAATCAAGAAAATAGGAAACAATATGAATCCAATGCACAAGCAAAGAATGACATATTGTGTGGGTTAGTTGATGCCAAGTTTACCAAAGTGATGCAATGTCACATGCCCCAATTTTGCAATTTTTTTATTATTATATTATTTGATATTATTTGAGGACAATATGTTAAATTTTATGCTAAGTTGTAATTGATGACTCAACAGAGTCAACGATATTTAATGTAATTCTGAATATTTTATTTATAAATAAATAAAGGAGGAGACAACAGCTTAGGAGAGCTGTTAAAAGAGTATTTACTGGTCAAATTGGTGGAGGAGACTGGGTGGAGAGCAAACTGAAATGTGGCAGCATCCTCAAACCACTTCCAACTGTTGCAGGTGGCAAACTCCCTACATTTGGGGTCATGATTCCCTAAGAAAGTGGAATCAGAGCAGGTGGCTCAATTAATGAAAACTGACCCAAAAGACCTAGGCAATCTTTAAAAAATTCCCATTGAAGAGAGCTAATGCTGCTCATTCTAGAGAAGTGATCATTCAGGTGAATGAGTGTACTTCAGAGAAATTCAATGGAAGGGAATTGTGGAAAGAGTTTGAGGGGATAACTGTTGAGTGATCTAGTGCAACTTTTAAGCTGAAAGATCTTACTGGTGAGAGCAGGGTGTTTTACTGAGTTATTGGGCTAGTCTACTATTTGCATGCTCCACCAGTTCTTAGCCAAGAAGACCAGGAACAGGCTCGGGGGTCCTGAGGAAGCATTGTTTGAACACTCTCCAGGAGATTGGTAGGGAGGAACGACCTCCTAACGCTGTTGTCATCTGTCCTAAACAGGTTCTACATTATTTTGTTTTACTATATTAGATAAATCAATCTGAGTTTGATTGATATGTGAATGTTACAGAGTTAGTTGTAGAATGTTAGAATTTAGCAGTCTTTTAATTGATTGAAGAAATGAACTTGATTAGAAAAGTAATGTGTTAGAATAAAAATAATTTCTAGACTGTGTTTTTCCACACCTGGAAATCCAGGTAGTACTCTAGCGCAGGTAGAAAGTTTAAGAAGAAAAGAGAATGTTTGAAGATTGTGTATTTACAGACAGTAGAGTAATTTTATTCATGTTAAAATATTATGGAGGTTAAACAGTGTTGTGATATGTTTATATTTCTCTGTTTTCACATAGTAACTGAATGAAATGAGGCAGAAAATTACATTAGAGTTACATTGATTACATACAGTTAAGTAAATAAACAAGCTACTAATCACTTAGTTTATTTTCTATCAATATCGACTAAATCTAGGACTAATATTTACTATAAACCCAATAGGGTTAAATATAAAAGTATTGAGATTATAAAGAGTAAACTGAGTTACATAATTTATGCTATATCTTTTCAAAAACTCTGAGTAAATTCTACCTGACAGTTTTTTAAATAAAAGCAATGAAAATATAATTAATAAATAGTATAAAACTAAATAATACCTATGTAGAAATTATTTATAATTACTGACAGGATTATACTTGTAAATATAAATCTTCAGGGTCGAAACCCTAACCAAGTTATTTAACTATTATAAATAAAAACATCTAAGCTGCAAAAACCAATTACTTGGATATTTATATATATAAATGATTAGTCTACTATAGACTGTTACAGTCCTTTCTGAAAACAAATGTACATTTACACAACACACCTATAATAATAACTTAACCAAATTAACCAGTAGCAGAATCTAATTATTAATAAACTGAATAACTTAATTAGACAAGGGTTTCATTTCAGTAAAACCCTAGCTTGTATTTTCCAAACAAGTAAGTTAATATTATAAATTAGACACTAACTGAGTTACAGTCTTAAATAATAACAATAATTTAATTTACAATAGATATTTAGACTGTAATGTTCTTCATTAATAGTCGAATAGGAAAAACCCTAATGTACACAGAGTTACAAATACAAGATTATTGCAAAAAAAAACGAGACAGAGCTCGAAGTAAAATCTTTCTTAGAACACAATGTATTACATTGACAGGCTGTAAGGCTGCAAACTTAACCAGATTACAACACCCAGTTCAGGGCCGGTGTACCAGCATCATGGCATGGGTTTTAAAACAAAACTAACTTTAAATTTATTAAAACCTACTTTACTGTATATCCTTTATAAGTCAAGAAAAGAGTATCACAAGTCACGGCATCAAGGCCAGAGCAACCCTGCTATATGCAAGGGTTTAATAACAAATAAAAAATCTTAAAACTGAAGACCAAACATCCCAAGACTGGAGGAACCAAGGTCGTAACTTCATCCCAGTTGAAACCATTTTTTTCCCCTAAGTCTATACAAGCAAGGAGTTGCCACATTGTAACCAGGGGCTTACCCGTAAGTTTGGTTGTCAATCCAAACTTGGAGAGGGTTCTTCCAAGCGTAAGGGTGAGCTGTAACCTGCAAATGAAAATCAAAACCTTGATTAAAAACTGGATTGTATAATTGTAACTGTAACTTAAAAACTTACAAACATTTGTCAAACATATTATTACCTGGAAGCGAGGAAATCTGAAAGGAGACGAACCAGCACAACGAACAGTACACCCTCATGCTCACCTATGTCAGAGGCAACAGGGTTCAAAACGCATACTACACTGACGACAGGAGCAGGATTGAAGCCTTGGCAATGGCTATACAAGAAATCGACACTACAAACTACTGACAGAGAACAACTACACGCACAGCAACGCAATGCATCCAGAGAGAAATCAAATGTGAACTGTGAGTCTTGAAATCCACACACTAGAGTGGCCACACTTCTCTGCACATAGGCAATGGAGCTGGAGACGAGCACAAGCGAGCCCTCATGGCCGTAGTAAACTAGACAAAGCAAAGACGAAAACCCTCGATGAAGAATGAGGAGTTAGGGTTGTGTTGGAGGTTTTTAAATCAAGCATTGCACGGTGGTGGATGTTCCACATACCCACAAATTTATCTAGCTTATGGTGGGTCGAATGATATAGTTGTCACTGCATTGTCGGGACAACAAATTATTATCAATAATTTCAACAATGACTATAATGATAATATATTCCCAAAGAAAAAAACGTATCATTGCATGGATAAACCATAAGGTCAAGTTATGTTTAAGAACGAGACTTATGTTGCATCATTAATCCTTGTTTTATTAAACCTTGGAGTCGTCGTTAGTATTGAACCAAAACTTATTGCATCGATATCCTTGTTTGACAATGATCTTACAATCTTCCTTAGCAAAACATTTTATGAAGAGTTCAATAGTTTAGTAAAAGTTGATGACATGAGTTGATAGTATCACTATTGACCTATTCTTTTTATAACCATAAATGATGCATGTTTAAGCTATTAGAACTAGTTTATGCAAACACTAATAGGTAAGAACTAGTTTACAAATCAACAAGGTGTGTATAAAAATAATTGGTAATTACACCCTAGCGTAACTCTTACTTTTGAATGTAGTCTATGGCACTAAGAGTAAGATAAACTTCTGGGAAGTATATGACCATTTGGTCTTCATAAGATACTAAAGCTCTAAGATGAATCAAACCAAGATTAAATTAGTCTTGGTAGTAAAGGATAGTAAAACTATTCAAGAATAATTATAGTAGCATTTGTATTATAAATAAATAATATATTTTTTTTGTCACATTACTTATGTCATGAAGAAATTTGGAGATAGAAACCACAACCTGATGACATTTGAGCAAATGATCATTTATAGATATAACACAATAATAAGCTGATAAATTTCCTCTACTGAAGTTAAATTAAAAGTAGAGTTGAGGGTACGTTTGTAAGCTTGTTCTTATAAGGCTTAGTTTTATTTCCATACTGATAAGCAGTGTTTTAAATTTTAGAAATAATAACAGTAGTAAAATCTTATGTCGGTAAAGGAATTGTTATACAAAATCGTAAGCTCTATAAATAACTTGGCTAGTAACTAGAAAGAAGGACTGTTCGAAATAAAAGTCATACTAATGAAAAACATTGAGAATGGAAGGGTTATTGGTCCTTACAGCATGGATTTAAAATACTGTGGTAGTTGCAAAACAAGTAAAAAAAAGATACTTTACCTCATAGTACCCTTGAATTCTATTAAGCAAACTTTTACTCTAGCAGTATATTTATGCTAAAAGAAGTATGTCTGGATTAACGCCTTAATAAAATGTTACTGGTTCAAAATCTACCTGTCAAGCCTATAAGATCCAGAAATCCAGGTAAGTTAGCAATTGCTAAGTAAGCCCCAGTTAAAAAGTAACTTCTCACCTACTTGAAAAAATCAAATCATCAGTACAACTAGAAACAATTGAATGCAGATTATTTACATCACATATCGAAATTAAATTAGTATTAATCTATATGTGTTTAAGTTAATCATTAGTTTTTTAACTGTTTCATTTATCCGTCAACCGCTAGCAGATAACAAACTGCGGCTATAAACAATTTATGTACAGCAAAAAATTTTAGTTTTTGTGCAAATTTGGGGTTATGACATGTGGTATCAGAGCACAAGGTTCAAACACTAGGCCTTGATGAAGCCCAACTAGATTTTAGGAAACAGTGAATTTAAATTATTTTGCTGATGTTATTTTCTTTTAAATGTTATTCAACAAAGAAATTGTTTCTGAAGTTTAACAACAGGTATGGAAAACCTGGAGGAATATGTGGAAGAGGAATCTCCATTTACTGAACCAAAAAACTTACAGAGAGACCCTATACAAGAAAACCTAACCACTAATTCCTCAGAACTGTTACAAATAATAAAAGACTTAAAATCTAAAATTGAATCTGTTAAACGAGAGAATGAAAGGATTCTGAGAGCTCAGGAGGATCTGAATCAGATCCTAACAGAAAGATTTCAAACTGAGGGACAGGGAAAAAGAGTTTATTCAGAAGATACAAGTCATCAACATAAATATAAAAAAAATTAAACTAACTAAAAATGAAAGCAACTCATCTTCAGAGGTGTTTGGTGATCAACGTAATTTTCATTCCACTAGTGATAGTAGTGATGACAATAATTATACTAAAAAGAGAAAATATAAACCCTATGAGAAATTTTTTGGGGAGTTTAAAAAGATTAAACCACCAACATTCAATGGAGAGACTGAGAAGGGGGAGGAAGCGGAATCCTGGTTATCTGGAATGAAGAAGTACTTCCATATTTATAACTATTCTAACCAATTAAAGGCTAGAATGGCTATCTACAATCTCTCAGGGAAGGCTGATATTTGGTGGCAAGACTTGAAGAGAGTGAAGGGAATCAAAGAGAAGGACGTAAATTGTAGTACCTTTAAGAGGTACTTTAAAATGAAAATTTTGTCTGAGTAGTACTATGAAGAGAGAGAAAAAGAATTCTATGAGCTTAAATTAGGTTCAATGACTATGAAAGATTTGAACAACAAGTTTTTAAGTCTGCTTAGGTATGTACCATACCTTGTAGATGAAAAACCAAAGGTACAATGATTCCTTAGTTGTTTACCTTATCACATCAAGGATAGGATTGAGAATGACAATCCAAAAACACTGGAAGAAGCTATGAGGAAAGCCAATTTCTGTTTTGAACAGAATCGAAAAAAGGAGAGCATGGCCAACTGGAAGGCCAAGAAGAATAACAACCATTATGATCAAAAGAAGAAAGAATTTGTGCCCAATCAGAATTCTAAAAACAATAAGGCGAGAAATTTTCCTAACAAGAATTTCCAAGGGAATAAAAATATATCACCCAACAATCAGAACAATCCAAAGATTAAAGAGTCTGCTAATAATCATGGTAATTACACAAAGAACTTTGAACACAAAGAACCTATAAAGTGCTGGGAGTGTAATGGCCCACATTATGCCTCTATCTGTCCTAATCGAAAAAAGACTGCCAGTAATATTCATACCATACAGGAGGAAATGACTATCAGAGATTTAGTGAGGACTATGCCCAGAATCAATGCAGATTTGGAGAATCGACAAGCATAATATCAAACTTCCATGGTGGAAGTAGAAGGTACGATAAACCAAACCCCTATAGCTATTTTAATTGATCCAGGAGCTAGTCTCAGTTATATTTCACCTAAAATGGTAGAAAAATGTAAGTTGCCTATTGAAAAATTTGAAAATTCTTGGTTGGTTCAGTTAGCCACTGGTGCAAAAAGGAAGGTAACTTGTTTTGTAAAAGAATGTGCAGTAGTTATGGATCAATTGGAAAATGTTGTAAAGCTTAATGTATTACCTCTTGGTTCTTATGACTTACTAATTGGTATGGATTGGTTAGAACATCATAGTGTGATTTTAAATTGTTATGATAAAACCTTTACATGTATAAATAATGATGGAAAACCAATAAGTGTAAAGGGAATCCCTAGAAAAACCACCATAAGGCAGTTTTCTGCTCTGCAGCTTAAGAGGGTTGTTAGGAAGGGGTGTAAAGCTTATGCAGTAACAATAAATGATGAGGAAAATCTACATAAGATAGATAAATTAAAATTGGAAGACATACCAGTCTTAAGAGAATATGTTGATGTATTTTTGGAAGAAATTCTGGGACTACCTCCGAAAAGGGAACTAGATTTTACCATTGAGCTAGTACCTGGTGCAATACACAGCTCAAAGGCCCCTTATCGAATGAACATACTGGAACTGAATGAACTAAAGCCACAATTAAAAGAACTTATTGACAAAAAGTATATTCGACCTAGTGTGTCTCCCTGGGGGGCACCTGTCATCTTCGTTAAGAAAAAGGACGAAACCATGCGACTTTGCATAGATTACCGTCAGTTGAATAAGATGACTATCAAAAATAGATACCCATTGCCTCGCATAGATGATCTGTTTGATCAACTACGTGGAGCCATGGTGTTTTCAAAAATTGATTTAAGGTCTGGATATCATCAAGTTAGGATTAAAGATGAAGACATCTTTAAAACAACTTTTAGAACTCGATATGGCCATTACGAGTTTGTCGTCATGCCATTCGGGCTTACTAATGCCCCAGCTGTTTTTATGTGTTTAATGAACAACGTTATGCATAAGTATCTAGATAAGTTTGTGGTCGTGTTTATCAACGACACATTAATTTATTCAAAAATTGAAGAAGAACATAAAGAACATTTAAAAATTGTTTTGCAAGAGCTACGAGATCATCAACTCTTTGCAAAGTTTAGTAAATGTGATTTCTTCAAGGATAAAATTCAGTACTTAGGTCATGTGGTGACTAAGGAAGGGATTTCGGTAGATCCTGAGAAGATAAAGGTGATCAAAGATTGGCCGGTTCCTAAGGATGTAACTGATGTTCAATCCTTCATGGGAATTACTGGTTATTACCGAAGGTTCATTGAAGGTTTTTCAAGAATCGCGAATCTGATAACTTCTTTGCAGAAGAAAGGAAAGAAATTTTATTGGAACCAGAAATGCGAGGAAATCTTTAAAAAGTTAAAAACTTTATTAACCAACGCACCTATTTTAAGAATAGCTGATCCAAATAAAGAATTTGTAGTGTGCATTGACACCTGCAATGATGGTTTAGGCGATGTTCTGACTCAAGAAGGGCATGTTATTGCCTATGAGTCTAGGAAATTAAAAATTCATGAAAAGAATTATGCAACTTATGATCTGGAATTAGCTGCTGTTATACATGCTCTAAAGATGTGGCGTCATCGCCTAATTAGCAGAAAATTTATTCTAATGACTGATGATAAAGGATAAAAATATCTGTTAGATCAGCCTAATCTAAATGCCAGACAAGCTAGGTGGCTAGCTTTTCTAAGTGAGTATGATTTCAAAATTCAGCACATTAAAGGTAAAGAAAATAAAGTTGTTGATGCATTAAGTAGGAATGCAAGGCTGAACTTTACAGTAGTTATCAGCACATATACATCAGATCTGGATGAACAACTTAAAGCGAGGATAGAACAAGATGAAATTTACCAAAAATTACAAGCTAAAACGAAAGAAAATCCAACAGAAAGCTTAAGTAAAGGGTACAGTTTGAATGCAAAAGGATTTTTACTGTATAAAGATAGAGTGTATGTACCTAAAGTTAAGTTATTAATTTTAGATGAAATCCATAAAACTCCATACTCAGGTCATCCAGGCTACCAAAATACTATAACTATGTTAAGGAAATAATATTTTTGGCCAAACATGAAGACTGAACTGGCAGAATATATTGCTAGAAGTTTTGAATGTCAGCAGGTGAAAACTGAACATCAACATCCAGCTAGATTACTTCAGCCATTACCCATTCCTAGTTGGAAATGGGAGATAATTTGTCTCGATTTTGTTACTGGGATGCCTAAAAATCAGAATTTAAATGATTCTATCATGGTAGTAGTTGATAAATTAAGTAAAGAAGCTCAATTTATACATGTTAAAACTACGTATAAAGATGCAAACATAGCTGATATCTCTCTAAAGCAAATTTTCCGACGGCATGGAATACCGAAAGTTATAATCTCAGATAGAGATCCTAAATTTAAAGGTAACTTTTGGAAATCTCTGTTTAAAGGATTAAACACTACATTAAATTTTAGCACTTCGTTCCATCCTCAAACCAATGGACAGATTGAAAGAGTAAACCAAGTACTAGAAGATTTACTAAGAATGTATGTGAACGACCAGCCACATAAATGGGAGGATTATTTGCATCTGGTAGAATTTGCTTATAATAATAATTATCAAGCGTTAGCCAGATTTAGTCCTTTCAAAATCTTGTATGGAAGGAAATGTAATACTCCTATCTCCCAGAGTAATCCGGTGGATAGATTAGTATTAGGTCCTGAACTATTAAAGGAAATGGAAGAAATTGTTAAGCAGGTACAAAGTAATCTAAAAATTGCGCAGGACAAATAGAAAAGTCAAGCAGACCTTAAAAGAACTCCAAAGGAGTTCCAGGTAAGTGAACATGTGTTCATCAAGGTGAGGCCCAAAAAGAGCTCTCTGAGATTGGGTAGTTGTGCAAAACTAGCACCCCGTTACTGTGGTCCATTTGAAATACTGTCCAGGATTGGACAAGTAGCCTATCAATTACCATTACCACCAAATTTAAGAGTACATAATATTTTTCACATTTCTATATTAAAGAAATATGTTCATGATGTTACTCATGTTGTTAACTGGAATGATGTACAGGTGGAACCAGAAGGATATTTTCTGGTGGAACCGGACTGTATCCTCGGGTGGAGGGAGATCACACTTCGGAACCGCACCATTGGTCAGGTGAAGGTGTAATGGAAGCACCTTAGTCCAGAAGAGGCCACTTGGGAATTGGAAAGTAATATGCGAGATGCATATCCAATTCTGCTCCAGGGGAATTCCGAGGACGAAGAATAAATAACATTGAGGACGATGTTATACTTTAAGGGGGTGTGTATGTCACATGCCCCAATTTTGCAAAAACAATTTTATATTATTTGATATTATTTGAGGACAATATGTTAAATTGTATGCTAAGTTGTAATTGATGAATCAGTAGAGTCAAGGATATTTAATGTAATTCTAAATATTGTATTTATAAATAAATAAAGGAGGAGACAACAGCTTAGGAGAGCTGTTAAAAGAGTGTTTACTAGTAAAATTGGTGAAGGAGACTGGGTGGAGAGAAAATTGACATGTGGCAACATCCTCAAACCACTTCCAATTGTTGCAAGTGGCAACTTCCCTACATTTGGGGTCATGATTCCCCAAGAAAGTGGAATCAGAGCAGGTGGCTCAATTAATGAAAACTGACCCAAAAGACCTAGGCAATCTTTATAAAAATTCCCATTGAAGAGAGCTAAGGCTGCTCATTCTAGAGAAGTGATCATTTAGGTGAATGAATGTATGTCAGAGAAATTCAATGGAAGGGAATTGTGGAAAGAGTTTGAGGGGATAACTGTTGAGTGATCTAGTGCATCTTTTAAGCTAAAAGATCTTACTGCTGAGAGCAGGGTGTTTTACTGAGTTATTGGACTAGTTTATTGTTTACATGCTCCACTAGTTCTCAGCCAAGAAGACCAGTAATAGGCTCGGGGGTCCTGAGGAAGTGTTGTTTGAGCGCTCTCCAGGAGATTGGTAGGGAGGAACAGCCTCCTAACACTATTTTCATCTGTCCTAAACAGATTCTACATTATTTTGTTTTACTGTATTAGATAAATCAATCTGAGTTTGACTGATATGTGAATGCTACAGAGTTAGTTGTAGAATGTTAGAATTTAGCAGTCTTTTAATTGATTGAAGAAATGAATTTGATTATAAAAGTAATGCGTTAGAATATATATTAATTTCTAGATTGTGTTTTTCCACACCTGGAAATCCAGGTAGTACTCTAGCACAGGTAGAAAGTTTAAGAAGATAAGAGAATGTTTGAAGATTGTGTATTTACAGACAGTAGAGTAATTTTATTCATGTTAAAATATTATGGAGGTTAAACAGTGTTGTGATATGTTTATATTTCTCTGTTTTCACATAGTAACTGAATGAAATGCAGCAGACAATTACATTAGAGTTACATTGATTACACACAGTTAAGTAAATAAACAAGCTACTAATCACTTAGTTTATTTTCTATCAATATCAACTAAATTATGGACTAATATTTATAATAAACCCAATAGGGTTAAATTTAAAAGTACTGAGATTCTAAAGAGTAAATTGAGTAACATAATTTATGCTATATCTTTTCAAAAACTCTGAGTAAATTCTACATGATAGTTTATTAAATAAAAGCAATGAAAATATAATTAATAACTAGTATAAAACTAAATAATACCTATGTAGAAATTATTTATAATTACTGACAGGCTTATATCTGTAAATATAAATCTTTAGGGTCGAAACCCTAACCAAGTTATTTAACTATTATAAATAAAAACATCTAAGCTGCAAAAATCAATTACTTGGATATTTATATATATAAACGATTAGTCTACTATAGACTGTTACAGTCCTTTTTGAAAACAAATGTACATTTACACAACACACCTGTAATAATAACTTAACCAAATTAACTAGTAGCAGAATCTAATTATTAATAAACTGAAGAACTTAATTAGACAAGGGTTTCATTTCAATAAAACCCTAGCTTGTATTTTCCGAACAAGTAAGTTAATATTATACATTACACACTGATTGAGTTACAGTCTTAAATAATAACAATAATTTAATTTACAAAAGATATTTAGACAGTAATGTTCTTCATTAACAGTCGAATAGGAAAAACCCTAATGTACACAGAGTTACAAATACAAGATTATTGCAAAAAAAAACGAGATAGAGCTCGAAGTAAAATCTTTCTTAGAACCTAATGTATTACATTGATAGGCCGTAAGGCTGCAAACTTAACTAGATTACAACACCCAGCTCAGGGCCGGTGCACCAGCATCGTGGCATGGGTTTTAAAAAAAAACTAACTTTAAATTTATTAAAACCTACATTACTGTATATCCTTTATAAGTCAAGAAAAGAGTATCACAAGTCATGGCATCAAGGCCAGAGCAACCCTGCTATATGCAAGGGTTTAATAATGAAAAAAAAATCTTAAAACTAAAGACCAAACATCTGAAGACTAGAGGAACCGAGGTCGTAACTTCTTCCCAACTAAAACCATTTTTTCCCCCCTAAGTCTGTACAAGCAGGGTGTTGCCACATTGTAATTGGGGCTTACCCGTAAGTCTAGTTGTCAATCCAAACTTGGAGAGGGTTCTTCCAAGCGTAAGGGTGAGATGTAACTTGCAAGTGAAAATAAAAACCTTGATTAGAAACTAGATTGTATAATTGTAATTGTAACTTAAAAACTTACAAACATTTGTAAAACATATTATTACTCGGAAGCGAGGAAATCTAAAGCCACGAAGGAGACGAACCAGCACAGTGAACAATACACCCTCGTGCTCATCTATGTCAGAGGCAACAGGGTTCAAAACGCATACTACACTGATGACTGGAGCAATATTGAAGCCTTGGCAATGGCCATACAAGAAATCGACACTACAAACTACTGACAGAGAACAACTACACACAAAGCAACGCAATGCATATAGAGAGAAATCAAATGTGAACTGTGAGTCTTGAAATCCACACACTAGAGTGGCCACACTTCTCTACACACAGACAATGGAGCTGGAGATGAGCACAAGAGATCCCTCATGGCCGCAATAAACCAGACAAAGCAAAGACCCAAACCCTCAACGAATAATGAGGAGTTAGGGTTGCGTTGGAGGTTTTTAAATCAAGCATTGCACGGTGGTGGATGTTCCATGTACCCACAAATTTATCCATCTCACGGTCAGTTGAATGATATAGTTGTCACTGCATTGTCGGGACAACAAATTATTATCAATAATTTTAACAATGACTATAATGATAATATATTCCCAAAGTCAAAAACGTATCATTGCATGGATAAACCATAAGGTCAAGTTATGTTTAAGAACGAGACTTATGTTGCATCATTAATCCTTGTTTTACAATGAT
The DNA here is from genome assembly GCA_001517045.1 of Pseudotsuga menziesii. NCBI lineage: Eukaryota > Viridiplantae > Streptophyta > Pinopsida > Pinales > Pinaceae > Pseudotsuga > Pseudotsuga menziesii. Next base: position 351,589 of record LPNX010792065.1, on the reverse strand, counting down.
CTTATAATATTCCTTAGCAAAACATTTTATGAAGAGTTCAATAGTATAGTAAAAGTTGATGACATGAGTTGATAGTATCACTATTGACCTATTCTTTTTATAACCATAAACGATGCATGTTTAAGCTGTTAGAACTAGTTTATGCAAACACTGATAGGTAAGAACTAGTTTACAAATCAACAAGGTGTGTATAAAAATAATTAGTAATTACGCCCTAGCATAACTCTTACTTTTGAATGTAGTCTATGGTACTAAGAGTAAGATAAACTTCTAGGAAGTATATGAGTCTTTGGTCTTCATAAGATACTAAAGCTCTAAGATGAATCAAACCAAGATTAAATTAGTCTTGGTAGTAAAGGATAGTAAAACTATTCAAGAATAATTATAGTAGCATTTTTATTATAAATAAATAATATATATATATATATATATATATTTTTGTCACATTACTTATGTCATGAAGAAATTTGGAGATAGAAACCACAACCTGAGGACATTTGAGCAAATGATCATTTATAGATATAACACAATAATAAGCTGATAAATTTCCTCTACTGAAGCTAAATTAAAAGTAGAGCTGAGGGTACGTTTGTAAGCTTGTTCTTATAAGGCTTAGTTTTATTTCCATACTGATAAGCAGTGTTTTAAATTTTAGAAATAATAATAGTAGTAAACTCTTATGTCAGTAAAGGAATTGTTATACAAAATCGTGAGCTCTATAAATAAATTGGCTAGTAACTAGAAAGAAGGACTGTCTGAAATAAAAGTCATACTAATGAAAAACATTGAGAATGGAAGGGTTATTGGTCCTTACAGCATGAATTTAAAATATTGTCATAGTTGCAAAACAAGTAAAGAAAAGATACTTTACCTCATAGTACCCTTGAATTCTATTAAGCAAACTTTTACTCTAGCAGTATATTTATGCTAAAAGAAGTATATCTAGATTAATGCCTTAATAAACTCTTATTGGTTCAAAATTTACCTGTCAAGCCTGTAAGATCCAGAAATCCAGGTAAGTTAGCAATCGCTAAGTAAGCCCCAGTTAAAAAGTAACTTCTCACCTACTTGACAAAATCAAATCATCAGTACAGCTAGAAACAATTGAATGCATATTATTTACATCACATATCGAAATTAAATTAGTGTTAATTTATATGTGTTTAATTTAATCATTAGTTTGTTAACTGTTTCATTTATCTGTTAACCGCTAGCAGATAACAAACTGCAACTATAAACAATTTATGTTACATCAAATTTTTTTAATTTTTGTGCAAATTTGGGGTTACGACATGCAATGCACCACAATGAAAGAAGTCGGGGATAAACTAAGGATTATCTATGAAGGTGATGACACTCTTACACTCTTAGAAGTATGGAAGGCCAAATTGCAAATGCTCCCGGTGCATTTTGAAACTTGGCAAAATGAGGGAGTAGGAAGATGTTGCCACATACTTTCTAAGAGTGTATGAGACAATAAACTCCATAACAGGAATTGGAGCTATGATTAAATAAAAGTCACTTGTACAAAATATCATGAGAACTCTTCCTCCATGCTTTAATCCAAAAGTATAAGTTTTAGAATACATAAGTGATTCACATGACCTGACTAAGGATGAACTATATGGAATTCTCACAACATATGAGATGAGAACAGAACTTGAGAATCTATCCAAGAAAGAAGTTGTGTTTAAAGAAACAAGGAAGCCCAAGTCCAACAAAAATGAATGCAAAAATACACATATCAGATGAAGAAGAGGCCAACTTTGTGAGAAAATTTTAAACATGACAAGTTAAGTACAAAGAAAAACTAACTTTTTAAGTGTTTTAAATGTGGTAGGATTGGACATTTTGATTCAAACTGCACATATGAATAAAATTGAGAAAATGAAATCAAGGAAGAGTCAGAATATCAAGAACTAAGAGGCAAGCATCAAAAGAAATTTCAAATACCAAAGAAAAGTATGTAGACCGAGGAGAATAATGCTTTAGATGAAGAAGAACATGATGATAGTCTAAGGGATGTATTGTTCATGGCCCTAGTTCAATATGGGAATTCAATAGGAGGAAAATCATCAACTAAATGAGATCCTTCTAGTATTTCTAAAACTGCATAGGAATGGACGTACAATGGAATTGACTTTCCCTCTCCAAAGTTTGATGAAAAGAAGAAATCAAGCAGCTCAAAATAACTATTCAAGTCGGAGAAATATGTCAACAATAAACACTCCTTTGATGAAGTTACACGACCATTGTCGAAGTCTAAAAAAGTTCAGTTGCTTTGAAGAAAGTTCAAAGTCTGAAGATGAGGAAAATATTGGTGTTGACTAGGAAGGTGAACTAATTAGTGCACTCAAAAATTTGAAGAAATCAAGAAAAGATAACAAGTCTCTAAAGGAAGAACTTGAAATGGATGAAGAACAAAGAAAACAAATAAGGGATATGCATGAAGAATTGAAGAAACATATGGAAGTCAAAGAATAGGATTTTCTTTGCGTAAAAGAAAGAATCAAGAAACTAGAAGTAAATGAGTGTGCACTTGAGAAACTAGAATTAGTGAATGAGCTATTGCATAACAAATTGCGCTAAAAGAATCAGATGCTTCAATCTCAAAAAATAAAGTATTTAGTGCAATTCAAGGAAAATTTGGAATATGCATTGTCGCAGAAACTCAAAATAAGTTCAACAACATCTTGACTATCCTAGATGAAATCGTAAGGTTCCAGTGATCTCCAGAAGATAATTGTGGTATTGGATTTATTAACCCAAAAAATCCCTCACTTAGCTCTACATGGCCTACACCACCCAAGAACATCCATGCACGACCCTCATTTGAACCCATTTGACCCCCACACCCTCAAGAAGGCTTAAAAATATGAAAAAGAGCTTAAAAACCCCTAAAAAGAGCCAAACTAGCTCCCATAGGGGCTAAAAACCCCAAAGGAGCTAAAGATTGGGAGAAATGGGAAAAAATCTCAAGAAAGGGGCTAAAGTCCTAACCAAGGGCTTAAAACCCTAAAAGTCCCAAGAAAAGTATAAATAGAGGGGTGGGGGTCACTTTCAAAACATTCCTTCTCTCCTTATTGTTATGCTGCCCATGTGAGTGCCTTGAGACCATTTTCCTCTCAAGCCATTCACCCTCCCTCTCATCCATCCTTCCATCGAGCCATAACTTCCCATTCCTAAGACAGGTGCTCCCCCAAGCTAGGGCATGGTGGCCTATTTCAACAAGAAGGTATAATTTCTGTTTTTTGTTGTTTTTCTTATTGTTTTCTAATAGTATTTGGTTGCAGGTCTATTGTTTAACATGATCTTGCAGGTCTTTTGGTTTTTCTAATAGTTGTATGCAGGGTCTTGGAGCTTAACCCATAACCTTGTGTGCAGAGGGGTTTTCTTTCATTTCTATTTCAGTTTAGTTTCCTTTCTGCTCTTTCATTCTCACAGGAACCCTACCCTTCTATCCTATAGACGAAAGGTAGCCGTTCCTGCTCTGTAGCAAGGGAGAAATCCCTACTACAGATATGGTGACCATACCAGGTTGATCCCACAAGATCCCTAGATTTTATTTTCAAGTTTTAGTTTTTATTTCTGTTTTCTTAACCTAGGTCAAATTTCTGTTAAATCTAGTTTAGATCTTTGTTTTTCTGCATTTTAGTTCACAGCCGAGCCTCCTCAAGGCCAAACCAAGCTCGTTCAACCACAATACAAGTTACTGTTGGCCATTCCCAGCTTAGGTTTTCATTTTTTTTAGTTTTTGGGCCAGGTCGCTCATATCGGGCCAAAAAGAGCGACCCAATTGCCTATTTAGGCCCGAAAAGCGCAACTTGAAAAAAAATAATTTTTTTTCTTCGACCAAGTCACACGTATTGGGCCGAAAGGTGTGACCAGGTCGCTCATTTTGACCTGAAAGGTGTGACTCCATCCTAAAAGCTAGCTCACTTTTGTCTGTAATTTCTGAGCGACCCCCTCATCTGTTTTGGGAAAAATTGGGCGATCCCCTCGCCACATTTGCCCCGAAAAGAGCGATCTGTCTCTCAGATTCTGATTTAAAAAAAAATTTAAGGACTGTCAATGCAGCTCAGCCGCCTCTATCCATTATTACTGTCTCTATTTATTTTTAGCATCTTTTCATTTTATTACAACATGTGTAAATCAATGGTAAATGAAATGGTCAATGAATTAACGAATATGATTAAAGCTTGAATAGAAAATTACTGTAATTAAAATTAACATCTTGCCTAGCCCTTCCTCCTCTACCTAGTCATCACCTTTCGGGGTATTCTGGGATAAGATAAAGGGTGAGGCTCGTATAGTAATAGGCACTTTGCCTGCCATTTTTCAAAGCCACTAAAAACGAGTGACTTGGAAGGTAGAGGGGGTAGTAGGCCCAGGGGGCCTCACGGTGCTCAGCGTCCTCCCTGTTGACCAACCTTGCATCTGGAGGGTGACCTGTGGATCTATGGATGGGCTTAGTCCCATTTTGTTGAGAGCTCAACACCCTTTCCTGGTTGAAGAGAAATATAGGTGTAAGGCAGTCACCTAGTCAGGCTATCATAGTTCAAGTTCAGATATGGTACATGTTTAAATTTCTGTTTATCATTTACTGCTTTCATCAACAATCTTCTGAACTCCACGGAATATTCATAAACCATTTAAGCAACCACTAAGTATAACAGAAAGACAAAATACATACACCCAAACCATACCATATAAACCAACCAAACTCAGTTCATGACGCTGAGTGAGCCATTAAAATTTATAATTTACAATAAGTTAAACATCTGCAGTCTTTGAGGACATATGTCCCTGACTACCTTAACCATGGGAAGTACTTGGGCTCAGCCCAGAAACTCATTATGAGAAGTACCATGGGAACCCCAAAGTAGCTGGCCGCTGAGAGGAATTGCCAAGCGAAACGGGCAACGACCCCCACCGATTTACTAGCACTCTAGTAAGGAAAAAGACAAGCACTGTCTTCTGGCAGTCTTGGTGGCCAAGTGACCACCTGAAGCCAATAGGAAGCCATTAAAACTGGGGTCCAAAAATCATCACCATATTTCACCATTTTGACATACAAATCATACACGATTGATCCCCCACATTCTTCCTCACACCTAAGAGGCAACCCACCATAGTTCAGGTCCTTGCACCAACACCATCGAGACCATTCTTGATGACCCTCCACACCATCAGAAGGCCATATAGCCTTGTATTCAAACTCAGAATCATACCAATCTGAGCCAGATCTGCATACTGCACCATCTAGCCCCATGGCTAGCACAAACCCGTATCAATTTTTCGGCTTAGGGATTGGCAGTGGACCCATGTCCACACCCCACACCACCACCAACACCTCTGCTGGTGGCCCCAGCATGGTCATGCAAACCGTCATAAGCTAGCTACCACCACCCACATTGTCCAGTCAAGTCATCCCACCTGTAACACATGGGGGCAGTATGACTTCCACCCACACTGTCCCACTGGGGATACATGGGGGTAGTGGCCCTTCCACCTACACTGCCCCTCCTGTCATACATGGGGGTAGTGGCCCTTCCACCTACACTTCCCCTCCTACCACACTTGGGGGCACTGGCCCGTCCACAATGGTGTCACAAGTACCCCCAGTTATGCAGGTGCATCATGTCCCTGCAAACCCCACCACCATTGCTACCCCATCTCACATCAACCTTGGGTCAAACCTTCCTTTCATGGCACGTCTCAACTTGCCTAACTTGGATCGGTTAACAAATGACCCTATCTACCATCAAACGTTTTGGCCTCCCATGCCAACCAAGCTTCCCTTAGACATTCCCAAGTTTGAAGGGAAGGAAGGAGAGTGCCCCCAAAACCACATCATGACGTTTCACCTATGGTGCTCATCAAATAGCATTGTAAATGATTTGATCAGGCTCAGACTGTTCCAACACACCCTCACAGGTGTTGCAACCAAGTGGTACATCGAGCTACCACAAGCCAAGTACCCGGATTTCAACTCCTTGGCTTTCATGTTCCTGCAATATTTTTAACTCCCTGTTAGATACAATGAAGGGGTGGATATCTTGTTATCTTGTCGCCATAATACTACAACCCACATAACCGACCACATCCATGAGTGGCGGTGACACTGTACTTTGTGCAAAATCCAACTTGATGACATGATCTTCTTGGATTGGTTCCTAAAAACCTTACTACCACCTATAGCAAAGGATGTCGCATCTGAACGTCCCCAATCCGAAGAGGAGGCCATCTTGAAAGTCCAATAGTTTGATATGATCTATGCATAGTCTGGATACCTTTACATTGTTGTTCTAGACTCTCCCCTTGCAGGCACCTCCTATCGAGATGCACCTGGGGCATCCCATGCCGCAGATGGCATCATAGGTTTGATCTCCCACCAACCACAACACTGTCTGACACCTGCAATACCACCACAACCAAGCAACACCCCTAGTGTTGTCTACCAAAACCAAACTCTGGACTATGCAAGAATGATGTCCTAGTCTGGAGCCACAACTTCTTATGCAAAACCTGTGCCACTGTAGCAGGCCCAGGCATTAGCTTGGCCAACACAACAATACATAGGACAAATGCCCACATTTGTGGCACTAACACCTAGGCAAGTCTACTATGCACCATTGGTACAAGCTGTTCAAGCCCCCATCCTTGTTCCACTGGACAGGTGTTTGCACAACAAAACCGTCCCAACCAGCCAACCCCTAATAACCAACAAGGGCAAGCTAGGAATAACTGACCCCGGGACCAAGGTAACAATCAACCTCAAAGGAGGCAGTCAACGACCAAATCCTCCCAACAATGTCGTGGTGGACCGGCCAGCCCAAAATCCTCAACGACCAAATGCACCAAGACGCAACGCTCCATTGTGTACAAACCAACCATGCACACTATGCGAGGTTTATGAGCACTACACATACGAGTGTCCCTTCATGGGTCATGCTAAACATACCATTAGAAACGAGGTTCAACATGCCACCAATGCAACAGACCAAGCCCAACTCAACCCGACACCACCAGGACCTCCTCCTATGGTGCTCAAAAACCCATTACCAGTCCAAGGACTGGTGGCAACTACACCTCCTCCCCAACCCAATCCCAACGCCCTGTGGGCACCTCCAACGATAGAAACAGGTGTTCACCACCTGCTAGCTATGACAACTGAAGAGGTCAATTTACAGACCAGACGAAACCAGTACGGAACCAACACCGAACCCGATGACACATCCGTGGAATATACGTCTAAAATAGCCAATGCACCTCTTAAGTTACCCCCTTTCCATGCCCCCCCATACCCTGGTTTGCCAACAACACCACGGCTATAGCTGTTGTCAGCTACATCATCATGGATGACTTGGCCCAAACTCCTACCACTATGCCCGCTCTTGAGGTACTCAAAACTTACCCAACGCAGTGGAAAGCCTTACTAGCCGCCCTTGGTGCCGTGGACCCCTTTGGCTCCAAGTTGATTACAATCGACACAGAGAATCGAGAACCGTGGATGCCATCAACCATTGCCTTCCAAATCCTAGTGTCTATCCGGAATTTGGTCGTGCACTGGTGCATAGTGGATGAGGGGGCATCCACGTGCGTTATGTCTACCCTAGTCTGGCAGAAACTTGGATCCCCAATTCTGCAACCATTATCTACTACTCTCCGGGCTTATGATGGCCATCCCACTAAATCCCATGGAATCCTCCCCCATGTCCCCATCACATTAGCCGGGAAGACAGTATTGATTGACATCGAGGTTGTCAATTCTCAATTGGACTATAACCTTCTCCTCGGAAGAAGTTATAGGTATTCCATGAGAGCCATTGCATCAACTGTTTTCCATCTCATGATGTTCCCCCATGAAGGGAAAATCATGATGGTTGACCAACTGACTTATCACGATCCGTAAGGGCTAACAACACCCACCAACATTATCCCTACGATCAACACCACTGATCCGCAAGGGCTAACCACACTTGCCAATGTTATCCCTGTGGTCAACACCATGGTTGACAACATACCAGCCTCCCCATTATTGAATGTGGGCCCTAGGTTGTTTGTCAATACCACCATGATGGCTTCTTTCCCCTTAGTGTCACTACTGCTGACACCAAATGAGGCTACGGATTTGTGCATGCTCTCATCCAGCACTGCTGCACCCAAACAACAACTGCAGCCGTAGCCCCATCCACAGTTGCAACATCAACGATGGCCGCAACATCATCCACAGTTGCAGCATTACGCGTAGCCGCAACCACAACCTCATCCCCACATACAACCATTAGGGGGTTATCTAGGCTCCTCCTCAGTCCACACAATTCCCTTCCTCTTTCCCCTACCTGGTGTCATGAGCAAGCCAGTAATGGCTACCTTAAACTTACCCAATTTTACATTGGGAATTCCTGTGTGGTACCTAGATCCACCAGCTCAACCACCAATTCCCCATATAGTCTTAAACCTCGTGCAACCCATTGGGGTCGAGTCTCATCCTCCACCTGACCCGCAAAAACCAACCACCACACTTGCACCCGCACTGTCCCACCCAAAAAGGGCTAGGGGAAAAAACATGAAAGCTACCGCTAAACCTCGACAGATCCTGCCTTGCGCCATCTACGAAGAACAGGGCCATCCAACTCAAAACTACCCTAAGATTCCCATAATCCACGTGCATTTGGATGCCATGGATACAACGAAAAACTTCCCTGTGGTTGAACTCCCAAGCGGGCCAATAGTGAGAAACAAGTCATTGAGAACAAACCATGCTTGTGCCCTTTGTGGATTGTATGGACACTATTCTCACCACTGCCAGGACTTGTCTAAGTTTTGAACGGCTCTAGCCAACCTTAGACAACATTCCCTTGAATCTGAGATCACCCTGATCGAAGAAATTCACCCCCCACCTCCTTCTTTGGACACCATATCCATTTACATGATGTCCAGTTCTATCGACCCTCTTGTCTCCACAACCACCAACAGTCCATCAGACCTGTCTCTTCCATTGTTTCTGCAACCGCACCTCCATCCGCAACCGCAACCTTAGTCGCAACCTCAACCTTAGTTACCAGGGAAACAATGGGGTTCATTCTCGATCAACATGATCCTTTTCCTTTTCCTACCATCCGGGATCATGAGTAAGCCTATCTTGGCAACCCGCAATCTACAGGATTTCACACTGGGAGATCCTGTGTGGTACCTTGAACCACCTACCCTACCTCTAAGGCCCCAAGATGTGTTGACTCATGTCCATCCAATTTAGATGATCTTGCATCTACCTTTAGGTCCACTAAAGACTCCTCCTATCTCCAGGCCTACCCCTCTTCCTCCAACAGAGACTAGAGGCAAGGCCACAAAAACCACAACCAATACCATTTACATGATCTCTAGCACTAGTTTCCCTTCCATCTTGTCGAATGTGGAAGATCCACCTAATCTATCCTGGCACCACTTACGCGATGATGGAGATATATGTAAGACCGCCTTCAATTTTACCCCATTCCCTTTAAACCATAGTGTGGAATTGGTTCTTCCCATAAAAGGCCAGATTCCATCATCCCGCTTTGCCAATGACCTTTGTCTCGGCAAGGGGGCATACCTCTTCGCTGACTCAGACGGTCGACTCTTGAAGAAGCTGTGCAACGGGCTCCACCTCAAGAGAGTCTATGCTTGATCTAACCACTATGAGTCCCTTATAGCGTAGTTTTTTCCCTTTTTCGTTTTGCAATGTTTTTACCATGAATCAAAGAGCCACATTTGGGGTCAGCACCATCAGCTGCTAAATCAGAGTCACCCGAAGCCTGTTCAAGACACCTCTCACACCTCTGAGCTCAAATTTTCGTCTTCTATCTTCTAATGAGACCATCGTCTCATGTTTAATAAGTAATTTTTAGGACCACTTCTCGAAAGTTACCTTGGTTTATGAGCTATAACATTATGATGCAAGTGTCTCCGGACTTGTACTTGCATCCTACCGCCACTCATGTGGGTTCTCAGGCCACCGCTCGTAAGGCACATCATTTTGATTTTTAGCATATAGCTGTCTAATCCATCCACCGCACCTTATGTAGATCTCCGGACCATCGTCTGAAGGACGAATCATTTCCTTTGCAGGAATTTGGCATATAATCACCTCCGGACTTGCACTTACATCACATGTAGTCAAGTCTGTCCATCACAACTCACACACAACTCTCATGACCTGTGTCTGAGAGCCACTTCGGTTTGCGTGCCTCTACTGCACCGACTCGCATGCCTCTACCGTGATCTATCCCATGCATGTATTGGTATGATTAAGAGTCACCTGCTCCATCCATACTGCACGGATGACCTTTGGACCATTGTCCACCATCCCGAAATAGGGGCACCACCTATGCCACCGCGATCGGTTGACCATACTAGAGTTTCTTTTAAGCTCTTTTCTGACTCCTAAAAGAATGAAAAGATGGACGAGGGTAGCTGCTTCCTTTCCTTCTCGTTAAAGTATAGGAAAGGGAGTCTACGTCGTCTCGTTTATCTGGTTTTGCGGACCATGTAGACCATCAAATGAAAAGGACCACCTTGGCATATTCAAGCCAGGAACGTTCTCCTCTGCATCCTTTTATTCTTTCTCGGCCAGAGGGGCTAAACTTTACGAAAAAGCTCACCATGGGTTGTCGTTAAGCTCTTTTTCAGCCTTCTCATCAAGAAAAGATCGCTGACCAAACTTGGTTTCGTTCATGCTCATAAAAGTATCAGAATGACCGTCCAGTCAGTATAGGTTTAACCTTTCCCGACCTGACAGGACTACCAATGGTAAAGAAGTCTCTCATCCCCTAAAGGATGGGTGAGCTCTCCTGTGTATACTTTTATCCTTTTTTCGAGCACAAGAGACTACCAACGAAAAAGAGCCCCCATTGGAGTCTTCTTCATGCTTTCAGACTCTCTAAAATTGAAAGCACCATCGAGCATTTACTTTCTCGGGCTCGCAAAAAATCCATGAGATCGTACCACAATAGTGTCTCTAGACACCACCCCACAAATAACAGTTTGGCAGCATTCCCACTTTGGGTTTCCTTTGTTCAGAGTATTCTGCGATGTGTCTTCCTTGGATCATATCAAAATCAAAAGTGTCTACCTCCCCCAAGTATTTCCCATCTGCAGTTACATTCCCGGTATTATAGCTATGATCCCTTTCCCATGAGTCAGTTTCATTTGCTGCCTGGTCTGCCCTATCGTCATACTCTGAACAAAGGAATTTTGAGTCCACCACACTCCCTGTGCCCCTATTCAACTCCTCCCCCCCCCATTCAGTGGGTCAGTCCTCAGATTGTCTCACATCTTTCGGTTATCTCCCTCGTGCTTCTGGTCAAGGAAACATCATTTCCTTGACCAGGGGCAGATCTCCCTCTGTCGACGACAACACACATATTCCAGAGGATAGACCCAGAGGTCCCTGTATCTTGGTTTCATTAACCTCATTGACGAGTTTCTTGGACCACTTGAGAGGAGTCCTTAATGCCTCTCGGGATGGTTGTTTCTCATGTGCTCCACTCCAACTACATCATTGCACTATTGAGATTCGTATAGGGTATTGGTCTGTGCAGTATTTGGTCGAAGACCCTGGATGTCACCTGACTCTAGAACATTGATGAGTCTATTAGAGGGACCTAAACAGGTTTATGTCCCTTATGATTTCTGGGTTGTGTTGTAGACAGTGTCCAGAAGCCCCAGTAGTGCTTCTATATAGATTTATGATTGACACAGCATATTTGTACCACAGAGACTCTGACTCTCCATCAGTGAGTCCATACAGCTATGTACCATTCTAGATCCAGCAGGCCATCAATCATCAAGATATAACATTCCATGAGAATGCCATGGGTCCAATGTAGCAGTTCTTCATATCAGTATTGTATTCATCCTCTCAGTGAGGTAACCAGTATGTATCATCAGTTGTATATGATCGACTCTTGCATTATATAGCATAGATCACATTATTCTTTTGACATTGTTACGAGCATGGGGATGCCCTCCTCGTCCATATACATGTCACACATTATTTGTATCTCACCCATTGATGGGAACCATATTAATACAAAAACCAAAAGCCACCATGCCTCGACCCAGGAAGCACCACCTCTCCCCAGAAAATCCTATGATGTCCGTCAACCATACAATGAGCTCCTACCCTCACACATCAGGGGGCAATCCGTTAACCCAAAAAATCCCTCACTCAGCTCTACATGGCCCACACCACCCAAGGACATCCATGCACGACCCTCATTTAACCCAATTTGACCCCCATACCCTCAAGAAGGCTTTAAAATATGAAAAAGGATTAAAAACCCCTAAAAAGAGCCAAACTAGCTCCCATAGGGGCTAAAACCCCCAAAGGAGCTAAAGATTGGGCAAAAGGGGCTAAAATCCCAAGAAAGGGGCTAAAGCCCCAACCAGGGGCTTAAAGCCCTAAAAATCCCAAGAAAAAGTATAAATAGAGGGGTGGGGGTCACTCTCAAAACATTCCTTCTCTCCCTATTGTTATGCTGTGCGTGTGAGTGCCTTGAGACCATTTGCCTCTCAAGCCATTCACCCTCCCTCTCATCCATCCTTCCATTGAGCCATAGCTCCCCATTCCTAAGAGAGGTGCTCCCCCAAGCTAGGGCATGGTGGCCCATTTCAACAAGAAGGTATAATTTCTGTTTTTTGTTGTTTTTCTTATTGTTTTCTAACAGTATTTGGTTGCAGGTCTATTGTTTAACATGCTCTTGCAGGTTGCCCTTGTTTACTTGTAGGTCTTTTGGTTTTTCTAACAGTTGTATGCAGGGTCTTGGAGCTTAACCCATAACCTTGTGTGCATAGGGGTTTTCTTTCATTTCTGTTTCAGTTTAGTTTTCTTTCTGCTCTTTCATTCTCATAGGAACCCTACCCTTCCTTCCTATATACGGAAGGTAGTCGTTCCTACTCTGTAGCAAGGGAGAAATCCCTACTACAGGATTTGTAAGGGATAGTGATGGCATGTGCAACAAAAGAGGACTTAGTTTCAACCAACATGCTACATTTCACATAAAACATGAACTTCCTACAAGAAATGAGAAACCCATGTTTGCTAACACTTCCAAATATAAAAATACCAGTAGTACTGTAAAATGTTGGAGATGTAATTTTTTTCAAACATATAGTGAAATACTGTCACACCATAATATGATATGTGTGTGATAAATATGGGCACAATACCTCGTGATGTTTCATGAAATATCAAAAGAAACCAATTTCACACAAATATGTAAAAGAATGTCCACATCAAAAGCATAAACCGATTAGATGGCAAAAGACTTGGGAAAAAAATGTGTCTTAGGAGTGTGTCAGAAATCGAGATAATGTAAACACATCTCAGCATATCAAGAAGATATGGATAAGAAATACATCTCAGGTATGTGCAAACTATGGATATAACAATTGTGCAATACCAACAACAAGTGATTGATGCTTACATTTCTAACCTAGAAGGGTTGTGCGTGATCCTTGAGTTCAAAAACATGTACCTTAGAAATTTAAATATTAATATAGTAAGTTGATGTGCATTTAAATAACCTTTGTTGTATATGTTGAAGTGTGTAGCTGTTATTATCATAGTTATGCATAAAACAATAAGGAAACAAAGATATAAGTAGTGCACAATGACTACTAAAAAATGAGTTATTGTATAATGTTCAAAATATGAATACAAAATTTTGGATCTTCAAAGGTCGTATTACATTAGACCACAATTGGGAGATAAGGAAAAAACTAGAGCATGACAAAACTAAAGACGACATAAGATGGACATGAATAAGATATGCAACTGGAGGTCAACTTCTTCAACATGACTGGCAAGTAGAGGTGAAAGGTGCAAGTCCAATTCCATTGGAGGCATCTTTGTAGACTCATGCGACTACAACATGGGGGGAATATCCAATGTTGAAGTTGATGAATTATGCTTGGTCTCAAGACGACTTAGAAGGTTGAATGTTTGTTGCTGTTACTACTCTAGAATATCCACTCGCCTACTCAAATTAGACAACGTCTTAAAAGTGCTTTGGTTGAATTGTGACTGTTGGCACCATGACATGAAATTGGATTCATTTACACGGTTTTGCCAAATTCCTATATCCATCCACAACCATCTTGATTCTCCTACTAAGACTGAACCACCATGCAGAGGATGTCAAGGAAATTATTCAATCACTGGAAATAAGACCTGACAGTGAACAAAGACTGAAGAAAGGAAAATCAAGAAGCAAATGAAATAATAAGTTCGACAGAGTATGAAACACAGTAGTCAACAAAGTGAAAACACTACCAAATTATAGAATTGGGAAGTACCTCATCACGCGCTTGAACATAAATCGAAGGGTCATCGAAGTTGGTGAGTTCATGCATTGTACAATCCAAGGCAGATCACGAGGAATTCCCCATTTAATGTATAGGATGATAAATGACAAAAAGGGCGGTTTGAAATAATGATGTTGGAGATAAAGTTCCAGTATAGACAAACCACATGGACAATATATCGGGAACATCAACTTTTACCATGCACGTGAAAGGTTGGAGATATGTGCGATAACAAGGAAATTTATTGAAAATAATAAAACACCTCATGTCGAAAGTTTGAGACAAGATTTCTTATAGTTTACATTAAATTAGACACAAACAATGTGATTATCTGTGACCTAGCACACCATAAGCAGTGAGCACAAATCTAGGGGTAGACATCAAAGCAGAAGGTCCCTTTTCCATTGATGTCAAAGGGGAAGAGAAGATGAAAAAGGAAGATCCCAATGACAGGGGACCAATGACAAAGTAAAGAAACTAGAAGATAGATGTGCGAAAAAATAAATATAAGAGCATGATCATAAAATAAGTGTTTGACGCACATCTTCAGGTGGAGTTTGAGACACGTGTTGTTATTAAAGGAAGTCTTAACATCAATGAAAAGGAGGGAGATTGTTGAACATGTATTCTCATTGATGTCAAAGGATCAAGGATCAAATGGACCATAAGTCAAAATAATAAGATTGAATTAAAAGGGGATTTCTAAAAGACTTCCTCTCACACAACTAGCTTGAAGAAATACATATGGGAGAATGTGGAGGTCACATGAAAGCAAATATCCCACCATGAAATCAGTAGGAATTGTGTATATAATCATACACATAGAAGAACATTGAAAATGGCATAGATTCACAAATACCATTTGTGAGACTTACAAATAAAGAGAAACAAACCCGTGTGTAAAAGTCCCACAAAGAATATGGTATGTGGCACAAATATTTGTAAAGCAAATATAAGAAATGTATCGATGTGTGTAAAAGTCCCACAAGGATGTTGGTGTATGTGCATCATACGTTACACAAAGATGAATTGTGAAAAGTGGCATGCTAACGTAGATCCTAACTTGTTGAAAATACAATTCAGTGGGGCATTATTCGAAGTCAAGGAACTTCACCAAGTGGACACATATCTTGTGCCAAGAAGACTATAAATAACCTAGAGATGGATGTGATGAAGTAAGCTTGTGAAGAATGAAGATATGAGATAATTATTTGACAAGATTCAAATTTATTTGGGGTGTCAATGGCTCATCGACTATAGAGAGTATCGTTATGCAGCAAGTCCAGAGTGTGCAAATCAGTCAGTGATGAAAAACGAATAAGTGCGCTAATGAAGTAGATACACATATTTGATATGTTCCTTGCTCAGTAAAAGACACAGACCATAAAACAACAAGTGTGACTGAGCTAGAAACTCTATTTAGATGTAGAACATAGATAAGTTGAAAGGACAACGATGCTAGAAATATCACACATCTTATTTTGGGCAATTGTTTGTTCAGACGTAGATTGAAGAAGTTACAACAGTTTCAGATTATGAAGATAAGGAATTTCTCTATTTGCAGTTTTTCAATACAATCTTATTTCATATCAAGGAGGTCATACGAGGCAAGGAGCAGGGGGTTGCATCATCCTTCTAGCGGTGTTGGAGAGTATAATCAGGGTGTTGTAAGCATCATTTTTGTTGGTGTAGATAAAAACTAGGGGGTCATAGCCTCCTTCCATTAGGCATTGGAGAACATAAAAAAAGGTTGGTGCTTCCATAAATGGAGAGGGTAGTTATCCACAGCCCAGAGCTTGAAGCCACAACTCACAGTTTGTGCAGTCATACTGATATTTGTTTAGGTAGGTTCCTGAAGATTGTGAGTTGGTGCTTGCACAAATTGAAGTTGTTGCAGGTTGATGCCAACAACCCACGAATTATACTTAGGGATTAGGTTAACACCGAAAATGAATGGGTGATCATGAATAATTGTCCAACTTCTGAGCAACTGGTAAACATCTAAGAGTTGTAAGATAGAAAATTCCCCCACAATTCATGGGTTACGGCCTTGAAAACCAGTGCAAAAAAGAATCAAAATTACTTACAAGAAGACCAAATCAATCTAAGAATGAACCCAAATATATTCACATTTAATCATCATTAGAAATTAAGGAAGGAGGAGAAACTAATTGGTCAACACCTGAAGGTTCCTTCTTATCCTTTGATGACTCGCCTTACTGGCATGCCTATAGGTGGCACCGAAAGACCATTTGAGGGGATGACATCGTGTCCTACCCATACTCAATCCATGGGGTAGTGCATGGGAGGACACTTACTATGGGGAGTATAATTTATGTGTTTCATTAGGAAAAGTGTTTATTGATTAAAAAATGGCTAATGAAATATCTGGTTTAGAAAACGACGGAGTCAAAAACCAAGGAACGGGAACTTCAGTCTGCTGCATTAAACCACTTGGACATTCAGATGTGTCAAATGATAAAAAAATATAATTATTATACACTTGTCGTTCAACGAGCAATTGAATCCAAATTTCAAATAACTCTAGTATGGATTAGTAGAATCAGGGGGCATTCCAATAATCGAACTTGGGACCTCTCGCACCCAAAGTGAGAATCATACCACTAGACCAAATGCCCTCAAATGTAAACTTTTAATCCTTTTACAATTATCAAACTAAAGTTGTTGCGGATTTGAATCTATGCCCTTTCAGACCAGAACCTTAATCTGGCGCATTTACAAGAACTCCGTCATCTCAACTACTTTATAACTTAATCTTGGTTTTATAAACTTGTGCTTCTTCTTACTGAAAATTTCCAAGACTCAAGAGTACAGTGTTATACTTATAAATAGTTTGTCCAAAATCATCGATTCAATATAATAAGTTCCGAGACGAATGGTAGTCCTCTCCTCCTTGTCATCAACTCTATCCAAGGGCTTCCCAGGAATTCTATTCAGTCATAGTTGTCTCTGTCTTATTATAATCCATTGTTGCATGAAGATCAACAAAAAAGGTAATAGTTGCAACCTGAATTTATGTATCTAATTCAAAATTTTGAATTAAGGTTCTTACAACATCTTTATTCGCTTCATCGACAAAATATTATAATTGAAAGGAAACAATTGCAGCTTGAATTTGTTTGTCTTTATCAACTTTTTAAGTTAAGGTTCTTACACCACCATCATAATGTTGCAGCTGCAACATTTTCCGTTCGATTTTCTTATTGGGGTTGGTCTAATAATGATTTCTTAGATTGTTTTCTAATGTTTGGGTTGATCTACCACATGTTTCAGATTTTTTCTAACGCTTGGAAAAATTCAATGATTGATCAAACTTCATCATTTGCCTTTTAATTGTGTTTTCATCATGACTGAATCGGAAGGTGTTTGCTTTTCCTCCCGCCATTGCGGATGGATAATCGTTATTGACTTCGACTTCCTTTTTTTACCTCGGCTGTTTTTGAGTTTTACATCAGAACTTTTTATCACTTCTTTCTCCGCCGTTACGGAAGGAAAACTGCTTCCTCTTCCGACCATTGCTTTAATGTTTCGGACCCGTTTGTTATTTCCATCGATTTCGTAAGTCGTGGGCTTCTGCCCTTGCGGCTGCGGGAAGCCTTTTCCTTCCGGCCGTCTAAGTCGTTTAAAACTCGTCGTTGCAGAAGGACGCGCCCTTTGTGCTTTTGCCATTGCGGCTGCCGAAAGCGTTAGCTTTTCCGATCCTCTAATGTTTCCACTTCCGATTTTGAACTCATTTTGCGGAGCGGTTTATCCTTTGTTCTTCCGCCGTTGCAGCTGCGAAAGGCATAACCCTTCCGATATTTAGTCATCCACTCTTCCGATTTGGGTGTTATTTGGCGGGGCATGATATCCTTTTGGTATCCGCCGTTGCGGCTGCGGTTCTGTTTTCGTTCCGATGTTAGAAATCCTATGCGCGGTTATTTGTCACCCGGTTATTTCCACCATTGTGGATGGATCTATGGTTTGGTCTTCCGCCATTGCAGAAAGAAGTTTGCTTTCGACTTCCGATCCAAAGATCTCCGACGTCCGATCTTTAACTTTTCCCACCATCGTTATGGTGACTATATATTTGGGGTTGGGTTTGATTGTTTTACTATTTTATTTGGATTGTTGTTGTTGGGATTATCGTGAACTGTCATTATCATCGTGCTGTCGTCCGCTCGCGCTCGCCCGGTCCCCCATTTTCAATACCCGTAGTCCAGGTGTCTCATCCGTGGAGCTTGATAGCCCTCTCCACGCCGGTTGCACAGTGCCAGGTAGGCTCGTGTGTGCCTTTCCCCGTTCCGTTTAAGCGTTTGGTTGTGTTTTTCCCCGCGGTTAGGATTGTTCTATGGCTGTTATCTTTATGCCTATATAGTTGGGGATTTTTTTTATCTTAACTGTCCGGGGAGGGGGCGTTTTGACTTGTTGAGTAGTATTTTCCCACGGCCTTTACTTGTGACCTTTCGCTTAGCGAATGGGGGTTTGGTGCAAATGGCCGTTACGCCGTCTGCACCAAGCTGCCCTGTGTGGCGATGTTTGGTGGGAGAAGGTTGTCTTGGCCTGCCTGTGGTTTGTGGATTTATCGCCCTCCTTTCTCGTGGCCCTTACCCTTTAGAAACCAATGGAATTTTGTCGCGTCGTTCCGTGCGTAGTCGTTTTTGAGGCCAAGCCGGGGAAAGTGGATATGCCGATGTGTTTAGTTTGTTGACCATAAGTGCGTGGGCATGGTTTGGTTGGAACACCATTAAAGGTTTGCGTAATTTTCCCCTGTCTGTCCCGTGCAGCGAAATGATAATGGCACCCGCAGAGAGCAGAGGTTTTAGACGTGTTAATGTAAATGTCTTTCCCGCGGACATCACGAGTCTTCTTCATTTTTATATAGAGTTCATTCCTGCTGGTTTATATTGTTAGAATTGTTTGGTATTGAAAAGCAGTGGTAGCTTGCATATTTTTACTGCATATAACTGTTTTCCATCATGCTGGACATAGACTAAGTCACTGAACACTGTACATTGTGTTTCAATGGTTCTGTTAGTTAGGCCATTTCTGCTTATATACATGCATATGTTTGCTTCATTGACTGATTGATATCATGTTAAACATAGAAGAAATGACACACTTCACATGGATGTATATAAGTTTGTCACTCAGCCAAAATGGCTTAATGTTTACAATGTTGTGTGTGGTAGGAAGAGTTCGCAATGTCAAAAAGGCAAAAGAAGAAGGCCCCTGTGGTCGAGGAATAGCCCGAAGTAGAAACGGTCACCAAAATTGAATATATATATGAGGACACTAAGTGTATTTCTGGTGTTGAACCTGAATACCAGTGGGGGGAAATATATAGACTGATCACACGCAAAGAGGTTCCTGACATGGGCTTAGAAGAAGAGTCCATATATGCCAACATAGAAAGAGCTTCACTGATGAAGATCGCCACCAGACCAGAGTTGTTCCCGTGCTCTGAAGTAATCGGTTGGATTCTGCCCCGGGCATATGTCACAACAATGATCCTAGAAAATGTTGAAAGACAGGGCTATGCTGCATATAGCCCCGGATATGTAGCTCTGGCCTACCACTTGCCAGAAGCCCAAATATTTTTATCTGATGATTGGTTGAACAACATTAGAATGGAGCTGGTAGAGACTCTTAAAAGGATGTTGTTGCAGGGAAAACATTACAGATACAGACCGACGGGTGATTACGATACAACAAGCTTAAGGGCCCCCTATAGGTTCATAGATTTAATGCTAAATAGGATTTTTGGGAGAGACCATGGCAGGCTCTTCAAACTGGAATGGATACCCATCATTTTTTATGTTGCAACCCAGGGGACAATTTTCAACTAAGCCAGCATTGTCTCAAATAGTGTTTCAGCTTGCATAGCCTCGGCTTTAGGAGGAGTGCACCAAAAGAGATCGGAATTCTATATGAGTTCCATACGCAACTGATTGCATTATTCACAAGGAGGCAGTCAGGCAAGTCTTCTTAGATGGCATAGGGAGCTTTCTGTTCGAGCACAAGAAGACTGCTTATCCTCCTTTTCCTTTCAAGTTAGGAAGTTACAGGTTCACAAGGGTGAAGAAAGCGGATGAATTCGTAGAAGAGTTGGAAAGGTTTCATTTTGGCGAGATGCCATTCCACCTAAATGACTCCCAAGGTAAAGTAGCTAGGCATTGAAAAGAAAATAATGTACATTTTGAGTACACCCACCATTGGGATCGAGAAGAATCCATCTTCCAAAATGCATTGAATATGACAGCCTTGAGGAGGAGGTTCAAGAAAAAGATAGTCACCAAAGGTGGAAAGGGAGAGGAATAAGCAAAAGCTGAAGAAGAAGCCAAAAGAAGAAATGAGGAAGCCCAGAGGTTGGCACAAGAAGATGCAGGGTGGCTACACACAGAAGAAGAAGAAAAAAGGAAAGCTGCGCAAGAGGCAGCTAGGAAGGAAGAAGAAGAGGCAAGGAAAGAAGAAGAAGAAAAGAAAAGGAAGCTGGATGAGGAGCTCCAAAAGCAAGAAGCTGAAAGTCTAAAGCTGACACAGACAGAGCAGTCAGCTTCTGAAACAGCTACAGGGAAGACCCAGGATGTGGAGAACCCGGAGGTTCAGGACCCACAAGTACCTGCTGCCAGCACACCCATGGTCACCACTCTCAAGATGGTCCCTTTTGTGCAGAAAAAGGGAGAAGAAATCCCTGATTTCAATACTGTTTTCTATGATAGGGAAACAAAGAGGACAATGAAGAGAACATAAAGGAGGATTGAAACAGGAGGTCTGCTTGGTAAAATGATAACGGATACAGCTGTTGTGTTGGGAACAGACCAGGATTCGAGGTTCACCATTAGAGCCGGAGCAGCATTGATTCAAGCTTCGAAAGATAATGTGGACAGGATCATGACAGACTTGGAGCTATCTAAGAAATCCTCTGCTCAATTGCAAGACACCTTGAGGAAAGAGTGAGAGGAAGGAAATAGGTTGAAGCGGAAGTATGAAGACATGCAGAGGGAGATAAAGGCTTCTAAGGCTGAATTGCAGGTCCTCCAAGCGGAGAGACAAATCAAGGAAACTACGCAGGAGTGCTTGGAAAAAGTGCAGAAAGAACATCAAGAGCTAAAGATGGAGAAAGAAAGACTGCTCAGAAAGGTAGAAGAGCTAGAAGAGCAGCAAAAGATCATCTTGGAGGCCAGTGAGATGCACACCGAAGAGCAAGAAAAGAAACATCAAGAGCAGATTTCTTCTTTAACAACTGCTCTGGAGCAAGCAAGGGAGAAGCAGGTCAACCTCCAGCCATTCAAAGAGTATGTCTTGGCCCAGAAGGCTAAGATGTTATAGCTACAGATTGCTATTGAAGAGGAGAGATGTAAAGTGCTGCAGATAGATGGCCAATTGGAGGAAATCGTGGAAACCTCCTCTTACTTTGTGGACAGATCTTAGGACGTCCTTGAAGTCCTGACTGCAAGAATGGTGAGGATGAAAAACAATGAAGAAACTCCAGCAGAGCTGCCATCAAAGGATAAACAGGCCCTCAAGCGGGATTATGACTTAATAGAATTTGCTATTAATACCGTAGAGGATTTCAAGAAAGCAGTCAAGAAGACGAAGGGAGCCTGCACAAATTTTTTCAGAAGGCTCCTTATTACATACAACCAGTGCCAGACAGAGGCCGAGCAGAGGCTTGACGATTTCCTGGACCACAATTCATTTGTGGAGATGTTGAAGAAAAGATATCAGGATGAAGAAGCAAGAATGCAACACATTAAGGCCATTGATGACCAGATTCTGAGAAGCGAGGTAGGCCATTCAGCCGTTAGTGTACATCTTTTGGAGGACTAGCTTCAGTTGAGCGCAGCCAGATTTGAGGCTATAAAGAACCAGGCTGCAAAATTTGAAATCAACATTCAGTTTTTGGAACCCTGCGCATTTGAGGGCATCGCCTCTGAAGCTTCGGCTTGGAAGAGGTTTCTAGACACCCAAGTGGGACCCTCCTCGTAAAGGATTGGTCACTTTTTGTAATGTGTAACATTTTGTAAAACATTTGAGAAAAGTCAAGTGTTGGGAAACGAAGAGTTGGGAAGCTCAAAGGTTACTTTGGGCAGCCCAACCGTCTCACCCTTTTGTATAAATGTAGAAATCTTAGAAGGGAGAAGGGGCTTTTTCCCAGTTAGACATAGAAACGATATTGTAAGAAGAACTAATTCTCTTTGCAATAAAGAAGTATTGTTTGCCTGTTGGAGAAAGATTGGTGGCACTTTCAAATGTTATGCTGTGGATGGCTGAAATATGAACTATTTTGTTTTTCCAGCTTTTTGTCCATTAACCGTGAGATCGTTCTAACTCTTTGAACCTATGTTCTTGTTTAAATGATTTCTGGTTTATTTTTGTGGAATGACCACCATGAGTAATGTATGCTGTTCATAAAACAATTGGCTATCTGATTGTTGAAATATCTTTAATCGTTCATGCATTGTGGAAAGAAATAGCAGCTAACTGTAGTTTCTCTTTATATTGCATGTACAATACACATTACTTATAAATAGGTTACAATCTGGCTCCCCGGGGATAGATAGATAGATAGATAGATAGATAGATAGTTTATTTCATTGCTGCATATGTGATTTAGATGCTTGCGAGCCTAAGACGAGACGTAAGAAACTGCGCATCACATTGTGACTACTCCCTGCATCTTTATCGCCCTGCATGGTTAACTAGGCATATGCATATCATACTTCAGTCAAAAAATACAAAAATATACATGGTGGATCGGGCCGCAACTGGTAAAACCTCTGTTTTTGTTACTTGGACCTACGGTAGCTGGACCGCAAACCAGACGGATTCCCCATACCAAACAGTCACGGGCTAGTTGGGAACGTTGACTGGGGAGAATCCCTTGCTGTTGTTGCCTGCGAATTTCCAGGCCTCAACACATAATAATCCTCATTTTCATCCTAATTATTATTATTATTTTCATCTCCAATACTTCATTCTTTTATTCTTACAACACCTTTATTCTTTCCACTATCATAATAATCTTCATCTTCATCCTAATTATTTTTATTGTTTTCATCTCCAACACTTTTACAATACTTCATCCTAATTTTTGGGTTTCAAAGTAATGCAGTGATAACCTAGGATGATAATCATATAGTGGTAACTCACAATAGAAACAGCACAAATTTACAGAAAACTTACATATAGGAATCAACAACACATATCTTAGTCTCCATTCATCCAATGAAAATACATCAATTCTTAACCTCATAAAATCACAAACTCTCCATGGATGTAGAGGAGGCAATTTGGTTAGATGATTATGGTGATGTTTTTTTATTAAGTAGTACAACCGATTCTTATCATAAAGACTTCCTTAACACTTCAAGATCAATATGAGGATACTTATTTAGCTAACTTCTTAAAAATGTTTATCCTGACAATAATCTACTTGAATAAATATTTGAAATAGGTGAAAAAGAAGAAATGATTGGAGCTTCATCTAAGGATCTCGACACAATGTGGAAACAAGTATTTTATGTGGAGCAAGATCCCACAACTATAAAGGTAGTTGAAATCCTTCTGGGAAATACATTCAACATTAATACAAAGATGAAGCCAAACCAAGAATACCTCTTAATTAAAGTCCTTACAGATCATAGCACAAATTTTGCATGGACATACTAAGACATGAAATGGATACACCCCAATATTTGTAAGCATCATATCTACATCAAGGAGGATGTTGTTCCAATTAGGAAACCACAAAGGACATTGAACACAGTGTTAAATGTAATACCCCACTTGTTAAGCCCCAAACTTATGATCCTTCATGTGACTTAAGTTCTTTTGCATTACAGACTTATGTTATTTTATATAATTTTGGACTTATGATCCTTTGCATCATTAATGTGATTAAGGACTTATGATTATTGTTTGATAACATGACTTTGGACTTTGGCACTATTATTTATGTTAATGTTATTACTAACATCTTTGTCATCTTTGAATGTTGTTAATATTGATTAAATAAACAATTGGCTCAGCAAAGGCAACTAAAAGAGTATGGGGGACCATGGATTCCACAAAGTCAAGGGGAATGGGGACATCCCTAGCACCTTATAACTTGTTGTTGGCTTAAGTTTGTCCGTCCAATTCATATTTGCACCTTGGTGAGATTAATAATGTTGGTCATCCAAACCTTGTACAATGGACCCTATTCTCAATATTTATGGACTATGGATTTAATATTGCATCTTTTGCACACCTTAGTGAGCCCCTCTTTCTTAGGGTGCCCTCCTTGGGGAGATATTCCCTCACATTTACGTGTTTTTGGTAATTTATGAGCCCTTTTCCTATTTTTAGGAGTTGTAAGCTATGTTATAGCTTCCACTCTTCCATTATGCATTGATGATCCTATTTTTGTGCTTCCATGATATTTATTACTCTATTGGACGTCGTATCTCACCTATTTCAACCTCTTTGATGTTTTGCAACCCCCTTTATGCATTAGTGTGTCTCCACTAATTGAAGTGAAGTGTTCGTGATGACGCTTAAACCTTACCTAGTTTGAGTTGATCCCTTTGGGTTAGAGTTGGGATCCTTGTGTTATAAATTCATATGCCCTCTCCTTGTTGAAGTTGATCTTGAGCTTTGGACCGTGTGAATTGTGCTATCTATCCATGTTGGGAATGTTGGTAGGATTGGGAGTGTATTGATACTTAGAGTTAGTCTATTTGTTTTCTCTTTGATTCCATTCTATCACTCTACTAGTTCAAGTTCTCACATGGGAAGCTATGAAATGGGAATGGTGAGCTAGGTCATATCCCATAGGTAGTGGAGAAAAAAAAGTAGTAGTGGGAAGCATTGTGGTTCTCAGAAGAGGAATTTTAGAGAGTTGTTAGACTAAGTGTTCATTTACCTATGGATCCATGTTATCAGCTCGGGGGTGACCTGTTCAAGAGAGTAAGGCTTGACGGTGTCTACAGTTGGGAGGGATTTCGTCCTGCTACATACAGTTACCCATATCTTAAGATAAGTGCAATGCAAATAGTGTGGTATTGATAAGAAGGATGAGCAATTGGTGCTCTCAATTCTGAGAAAAATTGTCCCATAATTCTCAGTGTTTGTATCCACCTTTCACTCTAAAAGACTGACAAATCCTGATTGGCGAATGTCATTAGTTGATTCCTTCACAGGATCTCTAATATAGGAACAAGACAAGCTGATACAGATGGGAGCCCTCAGAACCTCCCCAAATCAAGTTCTCTTGGATGGTGAGACAAAGAATGTGCAAGCAAGGAGGAAGCAGAAAAGAAAGGAGAAGAGGAACAATGAATTTGAACCTAAAGAAGAGTTTGATCCAGTAGATAAAGCCTCAAGCTCTAAGAAGGGAAAACATCAGAGGCTTGACAATGGTAAGTTCTCCTGCTATAAGAAAGAAAAACATACAAATAAATTTTCTATGGTGAAGACAATAGATCAGATGTTAAGACTCCTTGAACAACACAATATTTCCCTCCTTGAAGGCACAAGGAAGGTTGATTATGGAGACAAGACTGAAGATCATGAGAGATTCCATGCACCGAAGGTTGGATTTTGAAAATATCATGCCTTCCTCATTCATTCAGAAGCCTCCAATCACATGGTTTATTCCAAAGAATCATTCTCTTCATTGCAACTTACCGATAGTCCAATTATTCACATGGGAAATGGAACCCAAATCCAAGCTGAAGGGAAGGGTTCAATTAATTGAAAGCATGGAGTGTTCAAGAATGTCCTTTGTGTGCCCTCCTTAGCTACAAATTTGTTATGTGTATACCAGATGACTCATAATGGCTCACCAAAGTGAGTTGTATTTGGTCCTGACTTAGTGGAGATATTAGATATCTCAAATGGGAAGATGATAATGAAAGGTGTTGCAAACCATGCCTCCAAGGCATATGAATTCTCACACTTTCTGCCATACTCAGATCTAATGCACTCTCAGTTGCCATTTGAAAGGGAAGGTAAATTCATCCTACCTAAACCTTTTGCATATCATAATGTTTCCATTAATGTTTCAGAGTCAGAATCCGAATCATATGACCAAGTTGGATAAGTTTATGGAACTGAAGATGAAGTTCAATCAGATCCAGATACAAATCTAGTCCCTACTCCCAATCCTAGGCCTAAATGGGCTCAAAAGGTTATTGACGTTGCTGGGAACATGAATGGGGAGTCATCTGACATGAGGAGAACAAGATCTCAGTTTCAAAAAGAGAGCCTTGCACTATGTAAAGAAAATCCACTTATCCCAGAGAGGTGCTACAAACTCCCAGAGAGATGCTTCATGATGGTTAGGTCTGATCAACAATTCTCCTCACTGAAGGATAAGTGGATCATGTCACTCTTCTTCCAGAAAGAAGAGACAAATGCAACATTTATTTTCCTATATTTCATTAGATTGGAAGAAGGTGGAGAGGTTCACATGCACAATACCAAGAAACTGGTGCACACAAAAATCATCACACTGCATTATTGATCCATAGAAATACAGATTGTAGAAATATTTTCACAACTTTTTTATTCAAGAAGAAATTTTCTCTTGATGTGAAAGCTTGGTCCTGGATCCACTGCTTATTTTGAGGTGGGGGGCTCCCATGAGGTTTTCCCCATTTCCTTGGTTGTTAAGCAATCATTTTTTCATTTAGATTGTATGGGTGACCTTTGGTATTAGTTTCCAGGGCCCAGGTTGTCCAAGTTAGGATTAATGGGGGGTGTTAGGATTATTACTTAATCCTCCCTTGACCATCATAGTCTATTTGTCTTTTCCTAGTTTAGGAGGTCATTGCCACTTCACTAGTTCCATGGGGGACTCACCTGGAGGATAACTAACACTTAATGCACATGTATGAATGATTTTAGGAGCTCCAGGGACCAATCCCTATAATTTAGGAACCAACTCTAAGTTCCACCAACAGTCACCAGCAGTTGACCCTAGTATGTGTTCAATTATGCTCTGATTCCCTATATTTAGTTCACTCCCATTCATCCTACCACCACTTTGAATGATTTGAGGAAAGTATGAAACCTTTGCTCACCTAATGCAGTGAATTAACTGGTTGTGAGCTGATTCAATGATCCAGAGTTGCATTAGTGAGCTCTAGTGGTGATTTTCCCACATCGAGTTCGCTACAAATTCGGTCCAGGTTGGTAGATTCAAATCCTATATTAGGCATTCAAATTATCCTATTTGTAACACCATTGTATTGCATATAATTCATTGATTAATGGATGTAATACTATTGTTTCGATTTTATCTCCATGTGTGTGCAATTTTCCCTTGAATAATTGATCAGTCTTTACTAAATTCTTCTCTCTCTTCTGTAGCATTATTTTCTCATTGAATACACGCAGGTCTAAAGATCCTATGCTTAATTAAATTTAACAAAGACACAGGTAAAACCCATGGCAGTGGTAAAGAAAAGAAGAAAGGTAAGAAGAAGCTAGTGTTTACTCTTGAGGATGAAGAAATTCTTGCCCCAAGCATACTTCTGACCAGATCAGCAAAAATAAGAGCTCTAGTTATATATGATGTGAAGGAGGATGTCCCAGTGGCACATCAGTTACCAACCCAACAACAAGAATCAAAGGATGTTTACATAAAAAAGATCTTAATATTCAACTAAAAAAGGAACAACTAATGATAGTCCATCTGAAGGAAGAGAATAGAAAGAAAAAAGAAGCACATCAAGAGAAAGCAGTAAAAATAGCAAGAGAAATGGAGAAGATTGAAAATAAGTTAAATATTTCCAAGAAAATTGTTAGAAAATGGTTAACTACTAGAAAGAAACTTTTTAATCTGAAGAGGCGGGACAAAACTTTATAGGAAGAAAATAGAGCCTTGAAAGAAGAAATGAAGAGGGTAAAAAGCAAAGTATCAAAAAGAAATTTGAAGATCCTTGTTGAAGTAGCAACCTCAAGGAATTCAAGGTAATAAAAATTCCTAATCATCTCATATTTTTCCTGGTTAAAAAAGAAGTTTTCCAAATATGGCATTTTCTTACATTTTGAAAGGTTTCCAAAGAACTGTAATTAGTGTTTCTAGCAGTTAGATGGTAAGAATTAGTTTCAGATTTTGTCCTATAGTTAAAGGAAGATACAGGTGGTCATTCTTTCAATTTTGGTACCAGTTCATCAAGGTAAATGAATAAATGTGGAAAATAGATATTTCCTAACGTGTTTTTTGCTACAAATTCTCATGGGTTTGATATTTCCCAGTGTTCCAATTCACGATGAGTTGTGTAGGAAATCGCTTTCTAGGAGATTCTAGGCTGCAACTGATGATGCCACTTCAATGTTTGATATGGAGGATAAGAAGACCATGAAAATCTTGACAAATATTAAAAATTAGCTTTTGTAAAAAGTGTATTGGTTGTTTTAAAATGTAAATTTAGAAACTATCTCTTATTTTTAGAAGATTGAGGGGATTTTGAATCCTCCTAAGGTCTCTCTCTCTCTTTATATACATATACATATACATATACATATACATATACATATACATATACATATACATATACATATACATATACATATACATACATATATACATACATACATACATACATACATACATACATACATACATACATATATATGTATGTATGTATGTATGTATATATGTATGTATATATACATACATACATACGCGCACACACATACACACACACACACACACACACACACATATATATATATATATATGTATGTATATATATATGTATATATACACATACATATACATACATATATATACATATATATATATATACATATACATACATATGTATATGTACACATACACATACACACACACACACACACACACACACACACATATATATATATATATATTAGTGAAGAAAAATGGTATAGGGGTTGCTTGCAGTGTTTTGAAGAGACTATCGGATGTACTTGTGAATTTTAAAACAAAAAACTTTTAGGCTGAAAATTATAGTGTTACTTTCAAGGATTCCTGTGTCTTTGCAATCTGGTATTTTATTTCATGTGTTCATGTTTTTCTTGAGTTATCTTTCCATTTAATGTATGTCTTTCAAATATGTAATTGGAGAATGTATGAATGGAATTCACTTTGATTTATTTCTCTGTTTATGGAAATTGAATATTCCACTTTCTTCTTCTAAAGTTATTTTGGGATTCATCCTTGATAGATGCCCTGAGATAATGGTCTGCATATCTTATTTCTGCTCCCCATACTACAACAAGACTTTCTAAATTATTGTTACATAGGCTTCCTTGCCCTTGTGAAGGTCCATTTTATCCTTAGTCTGAAGTTCTTAATCCATTAATCGATTTTGTGATAGTATGTCCAATGGTTTGCCCCATTTACTCAACCATCAAGCTTATCAAATTCACTACTTTATTCCATATTTGACCTTCTGAGCTTCATTTGTATTGAGAGAGCCCTCTCTGGTTGGGAAAAGGCTAGTTCCCATCCTCAAGTGGTTTGAAAAGGTTACCTTAGGGGTTTTTATGATACATCCTAGAGAAATTACTAAGTGCTAACAGGTCTAATTCACTTGCTTCATGCTCTTGGCATATTCTCATTAACAAATGTTGCTCACCCAAATGGCTCATCAAATTGTAACCAATCATGGATATCTGTGGAGGATTTGGGTTTACATAGTATCTATGCAGACAATTGGGGGTATTTTATCAGGAAGTTGGTGCATGTATCTATTAAGATACCTAAAGAACAAGATAAGTTATGTTGTTCTAATTATTCCTCTTTAGGTGATTCCATTGCCAAATTAGGATATGTAGCTAAGGCGGAAGAAGACTTCTCAGGTGATAAGAGCTAGTGGTGGGGTGTCTTGTGGAAACATCCAAGTCGGTCTCTCAAAGCTGAAAATCCTATCGTGGATTGTTTTGACAAATAAAGTTCTAACATGGAATAATGGAATGAAACATGGTTGGATAGTCTTGAGTAGATGTATCCCTTGCACTTCAGAAGTTGAATATGTTTTTCATCTCCTCATTGAGTGTAGTTATTCAATGGAAGTCTAGAAGGAGGTTAACAAAAAGATTTAAGGAAAAGTCAAATTGTAATAAGTTTTGGATTGAGGGATGCTTCCAGGAATGGATCCTGGATGAGGCAGTGAAGCATGTCAAAGCATTTCCTGGATATGGTGGACCGATATATTATATATAGTCCAAGCAAAGTTTCTTCCCATATGGTCATTTTTCATTTGATAATAAAAATGACAAAGGAATATTAGATCGGATCGAAAGAAAAGAAGAATGGAACATTGGAGATGATGGAACTCAATTATGAAATCCGATGGGGATATTTGGATGGCACAAGTCAAGATCATCCAACTCAGCGTGGTGCATGAGCATTTCGTCATATTAATAGCAATTCTCATTTTCTCCTGAAGTATGAGATTAGAAGGGGATCCAACACTCAAGAAGAGTTGCATGCTCTTTGTATATTACTTAGAAGCACTCAATTTGATGGTTTCAAAGAGATTTAGGTCAATGGGGAATCCAACGTAATCATTGACTAGGAAAATAAGAAGTCTAGAATTTAGATTTTAGGTTTGAGGAACTTAATGCTAATTGTTGAGGAAGATATATGTTGTTTCAAATGGATACCTTTTAATCACATTTACAGGGAGCTCAGCTAAGAAGATGCTTTATCAAACAAGCCCTCCTTTTAAATGAAGGTACTATTGTCAAAGCATATTACAAGGATGGTCATCTTTAGGCCAAGATTGAAGTTTCACTGTATTAAAAGTAGGGATGGTAGATTACATTGTGTATACTTTTTGTAATAGGTGAAGAGATCTTTTTTTGTTTCTCTTTTTTGTTTTGGGATACCTTAGAAGTGTTGAGGTAGATTTCTATATGTCCCTGTATCTTTTTGAAAAGGTATTGTAATGTTGGTCATTAGGCTGAAATCTTTCTTGATCAGGCTTTGATATTCAAAAACCAGTTTACGTATGTTCTACTTTTGGAAGGTAGAATTTTTTTCCAAGGGAAAAAGAAAAGAAAAGAAAAGTGTGTGATGATTAGTTAAATTAAGAAAAAATATATAAATAAATGATTATATAAAAAAATTTAATAAATAATCAAATAAGAAAATTAATATAATTAATGACACGAAGAATAATTTGATTTAGGACAGGAATACCATGAGACAAAGGCTATATAAGATGTTTCTTATTCCATAAAAAAATGTTTTTCATAGCAATTCCATAAACAATTCTATGATGAACATGTTAAGTTGAGTTGGATTTTACTATTTTGTTTGCATATGATAATATTCTTAATATTGAGGTGTATTTAATTTTTAAATTTAGCTTTGTTCTATTTTTCCAAAAAGAGTTATAAAGAGAGCTCTTACAACCTATTCTCTATAAAATCATAAGTTCACAGGTTTCAAAATAAACATACCAACACTGTTATGAGGTTCTACACATATATCTAAATACCATAAATGTTTAGTATTATTTTCCTAAGTTTGGGCATAAGTGTTTATATATCTTTCTTTTAACTTGATCCAACATTATATATGTGTGTGTGTGTGTGTGCGCGCATGCGAAATCGACAACTGGGGAATGGTCGGTACTCCCATCACACAAGGTCTAAGGATCTAATCTCGCTACCACAATAAAACTAGGTGCCCTGCCCGCAAGCATTGGACAAGGGTAATCCCAGGTGTAATTTGAACTCATATCCTCTGTTTACAACATGTGACTTCATATCAAACGAATAACCAATGAGACACGCCCGTGCAGGCTTTGATCCAACATTATATTAGCTATAAGGCAAAAAATACATAATCTTGTGTGGTTAGCTTACCATTGGGGAAACCAGACTAGCCTAAAAACTAGAGTTTAACCATTGTCTTCCATTTAGAGTCTGAATAAAATAAAGTAGAGCCAAGGCTCCATAGAGGAGAATATGTATCATTGTGTCTATTCTTAAAAGTAATAAGTTATAGTATCCTATAGTATCCATCATATCCATAATCAAAATAAACAAGTTTTGTGAAACTGAAAGAAAACCATACATAAAGCATAGATCTAATGTTGTGAATCATTAAAGATATTCACTGTGGGCACCTCATGCTTCTTCTTTGTTGTGTTGGTTTGGCTAGGAGAGACATGTTCCTTAAATACCATGCTAGTAGTGGCTTTGTCCAACACGCTTAGCTTTTCTCCCAGCTGAATGTGAGCCTTAACTAGCAACTCAAGGGTTGCATCCATACTCCTAAGTTGTGCTTGAGTTTCATGGTATTGTAGTCGAGTCTCTATCTTCTCCACCACAATGTCCATTGAATCCTTACCCAAAAGAGTTTTTACATTCCATTAAAGAGTTATGGTTTTCATATACTTCATGTCTCAAGTTTGGGATGTGTCAACGTCCTTAACAATATTCCCCAAGTCGGTCTGAATGCCATATGGAGTTAGCACCTCTCAATATTGCACCACCTAGGTTTCCATTACTTCAATTCTCAGTTGGGTTGAGGAGAAAACCATGCTACTGTATGCATCTTTGTATATTTTTGTCTCCATAATAACCCTGGGATTATACATTTGCGTGCTTCTTACTAAAACCTTCCTACTCTACTTTCTCTTTACCATCGTGCATCACCTAAACCATTGAATTCCCCAACACTCAGGATCCCGCAATTAGAAAGAGAACACATAGTTATCAGAGGAGTTAGGGAAGTAAGGAGGAGTTGTCTCTAAGGTTCTGAACTACCTCCTTCCTTTCCTGGTCATAAAAAAAAGAAGCAGAGCTAAGCAAATTAGGAGGAATATAAGGGGAGGTTACCTTCTTGTAGGGCATGCAAAGCAAAGTAGCAACCATGCAAGCGCTGCAAAAATCCAAGGGAGCTTCCATTATCATTATCCAAACATCCCCATAACACAGGATCGTGATGTCCACAGTTCGCAAGGCTAAAGTTATCGTGTCAGTCCCCTCTGACATAATATCTTTTCTTCTCCCATGAACCAACCCCGATCTTCACCACAAACTTCCATCATGCCAGATTAATCAGTTGTGACCTTGTGTGTGTGGGAGGATCCTCGACGTAGTTATCAATCCTACTCACATTGCCACCCGTTCCACGCATCATGTTAGGTGTCCGGTACATATGTGGCGGTTGTCGTGGCATTAACAGCGTTCCCTTGTTTCCATTAACCATCCTTCATGGGGAACATAAATGCTTATAGTTGACATTATAAATCAAAAGATAAAAACCTATGAAACAACAAAAATTGGAAATACCAAGCCTAATAATTGGATTCTTAATTGATATTGATGAATATTTGAGGTAAGTGATCCTCTGGATTGGTCTTATCGGTGACTTTAGATTGCATTGCATCCACGTTGTCAACTCCTCTTCCTTCATTTTTTGAAACTCTTATTCCTTCCCTTATCCTCACTTCTTTCCTCTGACCCTAATCTCATGAATGAGATTGTCATATTTTTTATCAAGATGGTCCAATTTCTCTTCTAGATGATTCAATGAGTTGAGGGCTTCACTTTGTTGTGCGCCTCTTATCTCCACTCTCATGGCTATGAAAGTCTTTATATGCCAATAGATTTCCATCATTTTCATGAATTTGGTTTCCATGCTTCTAAGAAAAGCTATTTTCTAGAATCCATCAACAATTTCCTCATCAACTTATGCATTGAGAATCATGCCTCTTCAAATTCATGGAAGCCCAATTCAACATAGCAAAGTTTCCCTCCAACACATATGTCATAAACACAATCCGAATTAGGATATCAATCTGCACCTCACACCCACAATAAATATCTTTGTAAATCCCAAAGTGAGCATGGTAATTTCACGTATCTATCACCGTGTTCCTATTTACTACTTGCATTACGTCCCATACCCATTAAAATCATGATGCTATAGGTATTAGAATGTGTCCATTGAGGTTAAGCTTGGACTTCACACATAAAGAATAGGCCATTAGGCCTTCGTCTTCCCCACGTCACCCCGTCCCTTCATTATCTTCACACTAAGCATAAATATCCTTACGAGTACATGTAAGCCTTGTGAATACCATCCCTATCACCCCATTTGGGGGTCAACATTGCGATGTATCGATGGGTTAGAGATATAAGTCAATGTATGCTTAACTTAGTACGATAACTCGAATCCTTTACTTTTTTTTACCTCCAGAGTCCACATGGTTACATAATTGTACTTCTCACACTTACAAAAAGGCATAATTCATTAATTAAACAATTGAAATTAGAGGTCTTCTTCTCCATCCGCAGAAGGTAGCGAATAAGACTCATTCAATATGCAGCAAAGGAGTTCAACTACGCGCTGCGTACAGATAATAGAAACAAAAAAAACTGGAGTTATTGTTATTAACTATCTATTTACTATTACAAAGGAGATGTCACATCTGTTGAGATGGCCGAGTTGGTCTAAGGCGCCAGATTAAGGTTCTGGTCCGAAAGGGCGTGGGTTCAAATCCCACTCTCAACATGACATTTATTTCAATGTTAATTCGAATTCCAATTCAAATTTTACTTGTCCACATATTGATTAGGTTTGCGGGGGC
>LPNX010792065.1:293306-316494 GCA_001517045.1 Pseudotsuga menziesii | reverse complement strand
ATTTGGTCTAGTGTTATGATTTTCGTCTCGGGTGCGAGAGGTACCGAGTTCGATTCTCTCAATATGCCATGCCCCTTCTAACCTTCGAGAGGTCCCGAGTTCTATTCTCGGATTGCCCAATGCTAATCATCCCCTATTTACCCTCCTCTTTGGTGGAGGCCATCCTGCTGCTCTGCAGGAGCATGCTTCTTGTGGATTGGCATTGCCAGATGAAGATTCTGGTTGTAATTGTCACGAAAATTTGTGCATCAGTGGCGGGGGCATTTGGTCTAGTGTTATGATTTTCGTCTCGGGTGCGAGAGGTACCGAGTTCGATTCTCTCAATATGCCATGCCCCTTCTAACCTTCGAGAGGTCCCGAGTTCTATTCTCGGATTGCCCAATGCTAATCATCCCCTATTTACCCTCCTCTTTGGTGGAGGCCATCCTGCTGCTCTGCGGGAGCATGCTTCTTGTGGATTGGCATTGCCAGATGAAGATTCTGGTTGTAATTGTCACGAAAATTTGTGCATCAGTGTGAATACAAATACGTTGTGCAAGTGTAGTATCAAAATCTGCAAATGTATTTTTCTTACAGATGGATCTGGAAAAAATATAGATATATAAAAAACCTAACAGCGTGGACGGCAGGATTCGAACCTGCGCGGGCAAAGCCCACATGATTTCTAGTCATGCCCGATAACCACTCCGGCACGTCCACTTGATATTGATTTCTAAATATGTACAGATAATATCGAACTAATTACGAATTGTTTATTTATTACCATAAATATCAACAAAGGAGCCAACTATAACATTGTAGCGACTGTAGCTCAGTGGATAGAGCGTCTGTTTCCTTAGCAGAAAATCGTATGTTCGACCCATACCTGGCTCGTTAATGATCTCTTAATTTATTTTCTTGACTAAAGAAAGGTGGTCGAATATCCACTCTGACTCATGATTTTTGATTTACAAGGTCACAAGTGTTTCACGAGCGTATTGGTGTGCATGGACTGCTCTTCATTTCTGGTTGTTCATAAACTTTCTGTCAAACCAAAATGATCACAAGGATGGAAAAGTGATCGGTAATACTTGTTTTGTTGGTGTGTGTTGCTTGAAATGTGATCGTTGATTAACTAAATTGGTCATAGAAACCAGCTTAGATCCAGTTTTACTTGGCTCTATCATGCGCCGAGAGGGATCAAATATTTCGAGGTGCAAACCCTGCTTCAACAATTGCACTCGCATACCTGAGACAAATCTGTAATTGCTCTCAGCCTTATTCCAAAGGTCCAGCTTGTACATATTGTTTTGAAGTGTGCATAGGTGTTTTGATTTACTTTTATATATATATATACACAACTAAGATTATTAATTATTAAGCCAATTTGTATATATATATAGATATATAAGCCGACTGTTTTATGTGACACGTGTCATCTACACGTTGAGCACGGAATTACACTTCTACCTCATACCGGGCTGTAGAATGCGCCTCTCGGCGCAATGAGAGGTTTCCGTGATCGGTAATACTTGTTTTGTTGGTGTTGCTTGTAGGGATGGAATTTGATGGATCAATTTACTCGTCAAATACAGCTAAGATTTTATGGAGACCGTCAAAATCTGGCTTAGAATATAGAAAACGTTTCAGATTTTGATTATTATCGGTAATTTTGATGGGTGTCCGCCATTTGAAATTCCAACCCTGGAACTTGCTTGAATCCTGTGATTTGTAATTAACTAAATTGGTCATAGAAATGAGAGGTTTGTCTTCCCTACCTTAGCCTGGGTTGATTTTGTTAGAAGTCTTTATCATGTACTTTGATTTAAAATATTGAGAATAATTCTCTGGAAGACTTCGAGTAACTCAAGAATGTAGAAAGGAACATTTTCAATGGATATGTTGATTATGAATACATCATTTCATTGGTTTGATCTAAGCATGGAAGAAATATTGTTCCATTAGTCCAATCTAAGCATGAAAGAAATCGAGCCTTGCCACTCAAATTCCAAGTTTTTGTGCTTGAATCTTGTATTTGATAAAGGGTGAAACATTCCACCCAAGAAAATCCTAGCTAGGGATGAATAACTTATCTTATGCAATTACTAATTATAAGCATACTATAACATGGATAGTGGACAAAATTTCAGTAAGTAGCTACTGCTTTGTTGCACTACAAAATCCATACATGAGGTGATAATTGCCAACTCCAATTGTATCCAAAGATATCAACCTGCTACACCTTAATCTGTAGCATTTCTTGATTTACAAGAGAGGAATGATAAAGAATGTCAGGTAAAACTGCCTTGGTGGAACACCGTTTCAAGCCATTTCGTTTGTTCCCTATGTTTCTATACCAATTGTAAGAAATTATACCACATATAATTACAAAATCCTGGAGCTTGAACTTAACGAAGTAGGCCACTCCAATGACAATGGAAACATTGCAAAAGCAGTGAAGAAATTTTTCGATGCATCTAGGTCTCTATTAGCATTCAAACTAGCATGCTAGGCTGCAATATCAACTATAGATCATTCTAGTGAATGGAAATCATTGGAGAGACTTGATCCACTCAAGGGAAGAGCCCTTCAATAATACCTACCAACAACTCACGTAGATACCTTCCAACAACCTTATAGCATATATTAGTGCATTTAATGGAGTCAAGCAATGAATGAATAAAGTCTATAAGATTTAGCGAGGATGTTAGCACAATTTGTTAACCAACAAATATTAAGGACAAATGCCAGAATTATAATCACCCTTTCATATATGTAAGTCAAATTAATGCACAAGTTATAACTACTTGGGACTATAAGCTTTCAATGATATACCAAAGAATATAATGACCTCATACTTAAACCACTGTAGGTATAAAAATGTCCAATAATGACATTTAATTAGTATTTCAAGGTTTGGCAAGAAAATTCTTCATTGTGTTATCATGATCCATTTAGGATCTCTAGTTTTATCATACATTACACATTCATCTTTCAATATTGCCCTACAACCAAAAAATATAAGTAATTAGTCATTGTGTGTAACTAGGATTCATCCACCAATTAGGTAAATAACAATGGCGAATAGGTTATCTTGAGACATACTTTGAGTGACAAAGTGACAAAGTGCTATTTGTAAAATAATTAGTACTTAAACAATAACAAGATCTGCAATTTATCATTCAATGGTAGAGCATAAAAGTGATTTACCAATGTGATAAGTTGTTTGTATTTCATGTAAAACACAATTCATTCCACCTCATAAGTATATCCTAGTGTGCATTCAATTTAACCAATGTATATCATTCAAAATAGTATCTGCAATTTACCATTGATTGTCTATAAATTTTGGTGGCAAATCAATGACAAGTAAAAGTAAACAAAATCCCCAAAGAAGGCCATAAAACCTTAGAAAAACTTCTCTTAGGTGAAGAAAATAGTTAACCAACTAAGGTTGAGGTCATTGAATCAACCAAACAAGTCAACATTTTGCTACATATATCAATCTACAACATTACCTTAGAGAGCCGAGCCTTAATGGGGATGTTATAGGATTCAATAAATACTCATTATAAAGGCAAAGGAAACCTCACTCGGGATGAATTGGTTAAGCCAGTCAAACTTAAAAAACACATAAACCCTAAATAGTGATTAACATTTGACTACATGTTCGGATTAGGGTTTGGCTGGTTCAAATAAGGCCACTGATGAAACCCTTCAAGAATTATGGGGAAGTTAGGCATGGAGAAGCCCCTGGCGGGCTTGAATTTTGCCAATTTCTTTTATATTTTTAGGGTTTTAATTTTTTGTAATTTTTAGTGTTTTCTGATTTTTCTGAAATTTTTAGGGTTTTATGGATAACAATCCATCCCTATGCTACCCTAAGCTAATATGCATTGCAACTAAATATAATGCAAATGGAATTCTTATAATTTTGATGAAAAGAGTGACAAGAATCAAGATAACAGGTTTTGAAGTATCACCTCAAACCCTAGGGCATGGGAGATCTATAGTCAACGTCCCTCTTGAAATGACTCTCTAGGATTTCCAAACTAGGGAATCCACCAACAACCTCTAGGGTTCGTTGAGTTAGACTAATTAGGGAAAAATACAAAGATCCGAGGCCCAAAACAAGAGAAAACTCCTTCAAGAGGACGTTTTATGCATACAAAATTGACAAAACGCTGGTAAGAAGCCCTAATTCAGAAAAAATGAGGCATTAACACCACCATTCAATCCACATAGAAGCATGAAACTCACCAACTTTTAACAAAGGAATGATCAAATAAGATCCCTAGACCATCCTTTTGCTTGTGTTGTTCCAACAATGCTATCATTCAACCATGTATGTGCAAGAAACCCTAGAATTCATCCACTTTCACTTCAATCCAACAAAAATATCATCTCTAAGAGGTGAGCATCATATAGAGAGCCCATACACCAAGAGAAATAAAACAATAATCATGATTTTAACCCTTATCTTATGATTTATAAGTGAGGTAGGGTGAGGTATTTATATACTCCAACAGTTACCTTTAAACTTATCCAAGCCTACAAGTTTTAATTTTTCAATTTGAAATTAAAATAAAATAAGACTAAATTGGGGCATTTTCCCAAATATAATCATATGATGATAAAAAATGCTAAACTGTGTATGATAAAGGTGCCACTATGCTGGAAGGACAAGACAGAGGGGGGCATCATGCCCCAACTAACCCCATGATGTTTAAAATCCCTCAATGTCCCCCTCACAAGAGGCTTGAATGCTTGCAAGAGATGTCAAATGACGTCTTAGGTGTAACTATGGCGCATGGATGGTTTTAGGGGTGAAATTAGAGTAGTTTCAAATTTTATTTGGGCGAATTTGTTATAATAATTTTTTTTAGGGTCAATATTAAATAGCCCATTATTTATTTTCAAAAAAATATTAAAAACATAGTTAGCCCAACCATATTTGGTTGGAAATTATTGCAAAAACCATTTTCTTCCTTTGAAATTTGCTTTGGATCCAGCTTTCGCCCGCGATTTCCACCATGGGTTTCAGATAGATCTCTTGTTCGCCCGTGATTTCCAGCATGGGTTTCAGATAGAGGTCATGTTCGACCGCGATTTCTAGCATGGGTTTTAGATAGAGGTCATGTTCGCCCTTAATTTCAGGCAATGATAGTTTATGTAGTCCCATTCAATACCAATTTGGTTTCAGAGCCCCTATTCATCCTTGAAATCAGGAAATGGCAGTTTTTGGACCCTCATTTGCCCTCGATTTGGATTCTAAATCTCCCATTCGTCCTCGATTTGGAATTTTTTAGAGTCCCATTAACCCCCGATTTTGAGGATTTATTGTTTCTAGACTCTAGATCCCCATTTGGCATTCGATTGATGGGGTTTCTCAATTTATGCACAATTATTTAAGGCCAAAGAACATATATGGTGACCACAATGAATTCAAAAAGCATTTGTACTGGATTTCTGCGCCAACGAAGTTCGAATTGAGTCTCTGCTACATCTGGATTCTGTGTGTTAGTCTATATTTCACACGTCTCTAAGTATTTGAGTTACATGTTGGTCTCTCTCAGTTCATATTTTGGGTGCTCAATTTTATCGAATTTGACAGTTGAAATTACATTATTTTGGCTTAATGAGCTAGGATTATTGTTGCTCATTAACCCTCCTGCTACTGGTTCTAGCAGGTCGTGACCTCTCTATGCTTGGTTGTGCTCATTTATGACCATTTTGATGCTCATGGGATAGACCACAAATCTCCTGTTGAGGGGACTCACAAGTGCCTACACGCTGTGGAAGTGCCAAGTGTACTATTTTAAATCTATCTTTGCTTTAGTTCTGTGACCTGTCTCAAAATATGCAGGCACTTGATCACTCGATAGAGTTTCCCTTCATCATCACCTGCTCCTATCTCTTGCGCGAGTTAGCTAATCATTTGATTATTTATAAATATGATATGTATGGCAATATATTTTCTTTGGAAATTCAAATTGAAGATACGGTGATATTTATTATATATCATTGTTGATTCCAAATACTATGACTGTGGATTCTTGAGTTTTCATTTTTTTGGCGTGTTAATGGTAATTAACTATTATTATGCAAAATATAAAGTGGCCAAACCTCTCACATTTTATTCTTGCTTCTTTCTGCTTGTAATAATGAAGAAAAGACACCTGTTTTTGTAGCCACATGTAGGTATCACACTTCTTATTTTTCGCAAAATATGCAAATTTTCACACCTTATATGTCTTATGCAAAAAAATTATACTCAAGCAATGTTTCCAAACTGTCTAGCTTAGTGCATTTGGGGTTTGAAGGTTGCATTGCTATATTTCACAAGACATGCCTTGAGTTAATTTTAGCTATAATTATTTTATTCAAAATCATAGATTAGAAAGAATTTTCAATATCCAATTACTAATTAACACCTAAAGACAATATTGATATTTTGAAAATGGATACACTTTGTTCATACAGTAATGTCTTCACAGAATTATGATTCCATTTTCATTGAACAATGAATGAATTTGGTATAACTGGATTCTCCTATATTAGAGGAGAGGAAGAGAGGGCAGAATCAGAAGAAAAAATTCAACTAGTTGTAATTGTTGAAGGACCCATAGTCTCTAAGGATTTATCCATGTCCCCTAGTATTAACGCCTACATTCCTCGGTTTGATCATGGATTCCTCAAAGGAGTTGAATAAGCTCTGCCTGGAATTGGAAAAGGCATTAACGCAACCACCACCACGGTCGTATCGATCCCATACCTCAGACATATACCTTGAAGCGTTTGTGCGTAGCTTGGATTCATAATCAGATCTATGTAGGATGGTCTACTGTAGTTGTATTTGTATAGGCAGTGCATGAACTCGTTCCAATGTGAGAAACCAATAGTGTGACCATCTGGCAAAAAAGTATAATACAAATTACATATAATATGAGAGGCATATTTTAGAGCATAGAGTGTCTACATAGATGATTTTTAAGATAGTTCCATGTACAAATGTAAAAGTTGGGAGCATCCCAACTCCATTCTGTTAAAACAATAATGTTTATTAGATGTTATCGATGGTATACAAATATAGAAGTGACAATCAATGTAGTAGGTAGTTGGAACAATGTGGGAAACTGGAGCAGTAAGCATAGAAAAATATGGATAGAGGTTTCTATATTGAAACTTTCCTCATGTAATTCTAACTATAAATACAAATGAATCTGGCCATCTGAGCAAGGTATTCAAGTTTATAATTGAAAACAAAAGAGACATGAAATAAATCTAAACAAATATGAATTGCAGAACAAAGAACACTCTGAATTGATTGCATTAAACGACATTATAAAGGAATACAATGACAATTATGATATATACATATATGTCATTTTCCTTCCTTAATAAATCACATGTCGAGTTTATCCTAGGTAAACATATAAACTATTTTTATATTTCAAGGCTCCATGGCATTGGTAAAAAGAGGAACCATGATAGAAATATTACATTCAAACTATGTCCATCCCCACTAACCCCCAATATTCTCATCACTCCTATCATCCTACACCCACTATGTTTTATAGCTAGGGTTAATGTTTCTATTAAGTTGATTTCTTGGGTTTTTGGTTTTTTTGTTGTTGGAATAGGCTCTATGCCCTAGGACACAACTCGCATGTTTCTGGTTCTAGCAGGTTGTGACCTCTCTATGCTTGACTATGCTCATTTGTGGCCATAACTCTCCTACTGAGGGGACTTATAAGTGAATCCACATTGTGGAAGTTCCAAGTGCACTATTTTAAATCTAGCTTTGCTTTAGTTATGTGACCCGTCTCATGCATGAAAGTATAACAAATTTGATTTTTCTTTATATCAAACCCAAATGGTGAACCTAACAAAAACTTTATAACCAATTAAAGCCTGGAAAATCATAGTAAGAGGTACGATACGAATTGGAAAAGAGTAAGAGGTTTCAAAGGTTAGAAAATTAAGTTCAACCCTTAGGTCTGTAGGTAAGAGATAAGGCCTAAGATCCATGCAATCATCAAAGTTGGAAAGAATGTGATGCTTGAATTCATCGACAAATTGCTTATCTTGCTTTCCCACTCTGCTTTCAGTAATAAGCTCAAGATAATCCCATGTCCTCACACTTGGGAGATTGTCTTGGAGGTTTTGGACTTAGGTTATATGTGTATTGACTCAGATGGGTTAGATGTTGTGTTATGTTCTTGACACGAATCTGCAATCCTGTTTAACATGTATTTCTTAGTTGGTAGAATGATTAGAGTTTGAAGGATATAAGAAAATTATTCAACTGTATAGAGGGTGAATAGGGATGATAAACACTGAAACTTGTTTTTTTGTTTATGTGCAAAGACAAAATATTGAGTAGATATAAAGGAGCCAATCTCGATTCTCAATCAAATGCCAATTTCCAAAGAACAAAACAAAAGCATGAAGCAAATTTAAGATGCAAAAAAGGTTAAATCTAAACTATAAATTTCTATAGGCCAATCTTCTCGCATGAAGAGGTTATACATATTACATGATGAATCAGATGGGTTAGATGTTGTGTTATGTGCTTGACAAGAATCTGTAGTCTTTCTCAATCTGGACTTTTAGTTGGAAGACTGATTATAGTTTGAAGGAGAGAACACAACAAAAGAGTGAAGCAAGTTTAAGATGCAAATTATAGTTAAACCTGAATTGTAAATTTCTATACAGTTAATTTGGAAAACATAATGTAATATATATAGCCTCTTCATGCGAGAAAATTGGCTTATAGGATTATCCTCAGTAATTAGGAAATAATAGTTATATCGAAGGGAGATGACATAATGAAGTTTAGGGATCTCATAATAGTTTGTGTTAGTGCCATAAATTGTTCTCACACTACTAAAGAACAATCCAACACAATCTCATAAAATAAAACTAAGTAAAATAGGTTTTTAGGGTTTTGGTTTTATAGTTTGTTAACAAGAGGGTAAAGTATCATCAGGCTAAGAAAAACACTAAATCATGTAATAGTGAAGGAATGAGATGCATAATATATGAAACATAAACCAGAAATGATATAAGCACAATACCGAATTTCATCCACAGTTCACAAGCATTTCATGAATAATAACCTCAAACAAGAAATGATTATGTCAACTGAGTGATTACACAAACCATAAATAAAACCAGCAAATAGATTAAAATGGGCTTATAGCTTGCATATATGTCATAATCAGTTATAAAAAATACATAAGAGTTTCTGAACTTAGCTTTGTATATAGTAGCTTGAAAGCCTCCCCTTGTACAAAAATTCGAACCATTGCACTATATGCCTCCCCTCCTTATATAATTACAAAGATCCTATGAAGTAGTTCCATATTCACTTCTTTAGCTCGAATTTGAAACTACTCATTAGTTACATTAACCAACTTTCAAAGATTAAAAACTAATTGACTAAAAATAGCGAAATCGGATTTCTGGGAAACTTGGTGAATTTATGAAAAATGGGTCTCAAATAATCCCCCATATCTCTCGATACGAGATACTTGTGAAAACCTTGAGAGAGGTTTTTGTGAATGAGTCCTTGATGAAAAAAAAACTCTTTTAAAAAAAAAAAAAATCCTTTCCAATCAATCTGAATATTCCCCGCAAGATGAAGACTAAAACAGAAAAATATTAAATATTTTAAAACCCTCACTGAAATGGGTTGTAAATATTAAATCGAATCTTTCAAACCTTGACAGCTGTTGTAAAAATGAGAGAGGTTTTTATGAATGGTTATCTTGTAAACAAAAACCTCTTTTTGTTTTCTAAATTTCATCTCCATCAGCTCATGATCTGCACTCAATTGAAATAACCCAAAACAAGAAAAAATAGAGCATAATTCTCAATAATCTTTGCACACTCCTTTCTGTATAGGCTGTTCTTT
This sequence comes from Pseudotsuga menziesii, assembly GCA_001517045.1. NCBI lineage: Eukaryota > Viridiplantae > Streptophyta > Pinopsida > Pinales > Pinaceae > Pseudotsuga > Pseudotsuga menziesii. Next base: position 306,596 of record LPNX010792065.1, on the reverse strand, counting down.
AATTGTGTTCTTCATTAGAGAAGGATTCTCAATCACTGGATCTTATCTCTTATTCTCCACCTGTTCAGACAAGTCTTCATCCTCTTTTAAATTTTCTTGAGATGAGGAATCTTCTGAATCAATCACAGTAATCTTTTCCTTAGCCAATTTTGGATTCAACAGTTTTTTCATATTCAATCTTAATTTATTATTTGGTGTCATTTTAGGAATCCAAGTTGACTCACTTAACATTGCATAAGATCCGCCTTGAAACTTTACACTGTATATTAATACTCCTTCCTTTTTAAATCCAACCATGGATTTTCCTTTAGTCTTTTCACTGGGAACTTGTATGTCCTCTTATTCCATCTTGGAAGAAATAGAAACCTATTCCATATTTTACTGGACATCATTTCTATCTAGATCAAGCTTAACTAATTCCTTTTCTTCTTGTTGTTCTAATACTGCAAGCTCTTCAAGTTTATGTACTGAACCCTAATTGTTTCTCCTTCAGAAAATAGTCAAAACTATTTCGAAAGTATCTTATTTCAACAATAGACTAGAGGCCGAGAACCCTAGATATGAATTTTTATTAAACAATTGATAAGTATTTCGAAACAGTTCCACTGACATAATGAACTAATAATTGAGCAAAATCAGTTTCCTAAGCTTGTAACTTCTTAATCAACACCCATAACTAATCTCCTGTCAATGCAAGCCTAAATTTGTGAATGATGTCAGCAATCAGTTGCATACCTATCATAATAATGTTTTCAGCTTCTAAAAATATGCTATCTTGTCTTTCCAAGTGTCCAGTAAACCTCCATAGCTCTGTCTTCGACTGCCACCACTGCGCCAGTCACTTACTCTGCAAACCATAAATTTGTAACTGCCTTCCTCACAATCTCTTCCAACCACAGACTTCCAGGTATCAGCACGATCTATGCAAGCTTTCATACATCCAAGAAATTCGTAACTAGCTTCGAATTACTCCCATCGTGCACTATCATTACTGTTTAAAGGATCTCCATTTTCCAAATTCTGGACAGCTGCAACTTGCCTGAATCATCCTTGTATTAACTTGAACACTTGCCAAAATGATTAGTAAGGCTTATACACGTATCATTCTCCTTTTATAGATGTGAAAACTCCAATCATTTGCAATTTTGAAAACTCACGAGCAAACTTACAATTTTTTTAAAGGCCACGACTTTCTTGTATCGCTCTAGTTCATGATTTCTGCCTTTGCGCTATATGAATCTCCGATTAATGTTTTTTTGACAAAAGGCTTAAATACAAAATGTTAAATTATGTAATCAAACTTTGATTAAACCTTATGATATCTCTTTCCAACCTTTCAGAAATATACACACCTAATAAGCCCATTAAAACTATAAAAACAACTAAATAAAGTCAATTTAAAAGGAATATTATGAAATCAAAAATAAAAATATGCTCACTATTATAATACCTCAAAAACCAAGCTCAAAATCTTAAAAGAAATAAGAAAAACCATGTTTTGAAAATAAAGCATATAGTCTAAAACATAAAACAAAATCTAGCTATAACATCTGGCTCCTGCTGCGGGATGAAGTCCTCCTTGTGAGGCTTCAAGAACTTGTAGACTAGTGCCTTCTGTCATTTAACTGAACCTATATTCTACTCTGCAAAACATCCATTGGGCTATGGAGTCTTTATTCAATCCTTCACACACCGGTATATACAATGAAATTCAAATCTCTTTCCTTCAAAGACTGTAAAAGTATTTGAGGAACCTTCCATTTACTGAATCAAATTGTGATCCCATTTCCAATGTAACTAGGCAAAAATTTCATCAACCCAACAAAACTTGCTTCCAACTCCGAATATATGTATAATCAGAAATATTGGAAAACATGAAAAGCAAAGATCTAGCAACTTGTACTCACTTTCATCAAATGGTGTCTCTAAGATAACAGATTTATAATTTAGCGTTGACTCTAAATAATCTGCCACTGGATCATAAAAAATGCCAATATTTACCTCTTCTTGTTCTATGAAAATATAGGCCGTCCATAAGAATGTTTTTTGTATGAATATCAACCAGACATTGGCAATAAAAGACATTAGGATCAGCCTGAATTTGCTCCGGAATTTTTTGGACAGTATCATCAATAATGTCAACAAGATGAACCTCCTTTTCCACACTGTCTTCAAATGGATAACTATCATACATTGGCACTGGTTGTTCAAGGATAATGAACTGAATGCATTCATGAATCTGCTGATTAGATTGTACCATATCACACACATCACACATTTCTGGGTCTTTCTTTTCAATTTCATCATCATATTTATAAAAAATTAGAGCATCTTCATTATGGTTTTGAACAACAGATTTATCATAACCATGAATATAAGAAACTTATGATATAACGTTAAAAATGTCAACAGCCTGGATTTCATTGATTTTAGTATCAAAACAAAAAGGAATAGAATATAATTCATCACAGAATTCTTGTCTTGGAACCCCAATCTCTTCATCATAACAAGGAGCATTCTGGGAGATTTCAAATGATGATGCTGAAGGTTCGTGTTTTTCTTCAATACATAGTTGATCTTTAACACAACAATGATTTCCAACAGTTTGTTGAATAGGAGATTGATCTTCAATAGGATTATCATTCAAATGATTATTAAGAGTGTTGAAAGCATTATGACAATATTCCAAACTATCTCTGCTGATCTCATCACTAGAATCATCTTCAACCTGACTTAAAACAACAACTTGATTATCATAATGATCATGGAATTCTTCCTTGACAACAAAATCTGAAAAATTTACTTCTTTGTCTTCAACAAATTCTGAAACTACAACTTCTTCATGACATGTTTTAAATCCTTGATTATACTTATCATCGTGATTTTTTGAATCATAAATTGTACTATAAAAATCAGCCTGCTTACAACAATCTTTAAAAGAGAATTCAACTGAGAACATGCACTTACAATGTTTCTGGAAACATGTGTGGAATTCTTTCAGTGAGGAAATGCTAGTAGCGAGAAGAGAAAAATACCATTCTTGTGCATCTTGCTTGAGTGAATACATGAACATCTTCATGAGCACATCTTCATGTTGCATATTTAACTGAACCATATATTGATGAAATCTGATGAGGTCATGTGAAGGATTATCCTCTTTGCTTTCTCTAAACCGTGGAAGACAATCTCCCCAAACATCCATAGTAGGTATTGGATTTGGAAAACCTGGAACATTGGAAAAATTAAAAGGTGCAAACCTTCGAGCCAGAATGGCTTCCATGGTCTTCGGCATCTGCATCTTGAACTAGTGGAGTCGCTAATTGATTTGTCAAGACAGATTTTGTTTTTCCTCCTAAAAAAGTGGAAATGGTGACAATAGGTCAAATTAATTAGGGCTACATAAAGCTAGGGATAATTGTGATCTCTTAATTTTCCTAGCTTCCTTTATAATTTGCTCTGGGTCTGAGACACCTAGGTGTAATGGTGAACTAGGTCTACCTCTTATCCTAACTCCCTTAGTAGCCACTATGAGTTGTTTGGTGAAATATAGTCTTAATGATTTGCTGGTTTTGTCCACCTCTCAAAACCAGTTGAATGATGAATAACCCAGGGAAAGTATGCTTCATCTTCATCCCAGAAATTGTTCTCAGACTACTAAAGAACAAGCCAACACAATCTCATAAAATAAAACTAAGTAAAACAGGTTTTTAGGGTTTTGGTTTTACAATTTGTTAACAAGAGAGTAAAATCTCATCAGGCTAAGACAAACACTAAATCATGTAACAACGAAGGACTGAGATGCATAATATATGAAACATACACCGGAAACAATATAAGCACAATACTGAATTTCATCCACAGTTCACAAGCATTTCATGAATAATAACCTCAAACAAGAAATGAATTTGTCAACTCAGTGATTACACAAAGCAAAAATAAAACCAACAAATAGAGTAAAATGGGATTATAGCTTGCATATATGTCATAATCAGTTATCAAAAATACATAAGAGTTTCTGACCTTAGCTCTGTATACAGTAGCTTGAAAGCCTCCCCTTGTACAAAAAATCGAACCATTGCACTGTATGCCTCCCCTCATATAATTACAAAGATCCTATGAAGTAGTTCCATATTCACTTCTTCAAGTCTAATTTCAAACTACTCAGTAGTTACATTAACCAACTTTGAAAGATTAAAAACTAATTGGCTAAAAATAACAAAATCAGATTTTTGGGAAATTTGGCGAATTTCTGAAAAATTGGTCTCAAATAATCCCCCCTATTTCTCGATCTGAGACACCTGTGCAAAAAGTGAGAGAGTTTTTTGTGAATGCATCCATGATGGACAAAAACCTATCTTGGGTTTTAAAAAATCCTTTCCAATCAATCAGAATATTCCCCGAAAGATGAAGACTAAAATAGGAAAATATTAAATATTTTAAAACCCTGAAAAATAGGATGTAAAGATTAAATTGAATCTTTCAAACCTTGACATCTGTTGCAAAAATGAGAGAGGTTTTTGTAAATGGGTATCTTGTGAACAAAAACCTCTTTTTTTTTCTAAATTTCATCTCCATTAGCTCGTGATCTGCACTCAATTGAAATAACCCAAAACAGGAAAAACCAGAGCATAATTCTCAATAATCTTTGCACACTCCTTTTGTATAGGTTGTTCTTTAACTGTGTTCTTCATTAGAGAAGGCTTCTCAATCATTGAATCTTCTCTCTTATTCTCTACCTATTCAGATAGGTCTTCATCCTCTTTTAAATTTTCTTGAGATGAGGAATCTTCTGAATCAATCACAGTAATCTTTTCCTTAGCCAATTTTGGATTCAACAGTTTTTTCATATTCAATCTTAATTTATTATTTGGTGTCATTTTAGGAATCCAAGTTGACTCACTTAACATTGCATAAGATCCGCCTTGAAACTTTACACTGTATATTAATACTCCTTCCTTTTTAAATCCAACCATGGATTTTCCTTTAGTCTTTTCACTGGGAACTTGTATGTCCTCTTATTCCATCTTGGAAGAAATAGAAACCTATTCCATATTTTACTGGACATCATTTCTATCTAGATCAAGCTTAACTAATTCCTTTTCTTCTTGTTGTTCTAATACTACAAGCTCTTCAAGTTTATGTACTGAACCCTAATTGTTTCTCCTTCAGAAAATAGTCAAAACTATTTCGAAAGTATCTTATTTCAACAATAGACTAGAGGCCGAGAACCCTAGATATGAATTTTTATTAAACAATTGATAAGTATTTCGAAACAGTTCCACTGACATAATGAACTAATAATTGAGCAAAATCAGGTTCCTAAGCTTGTAACTTCTTAATCAACACCCATAACTAATCTCCTGTCAATGCAAGCCTAAATTTGTGAATGATGTCAGCAATCAGTTGCATACCTATCATAATAATGTTTTCAGCTTCTAAAAATATGCTATCTTGTCTTTCCAAGTGTCCAGTAAACCTCCATAGCTTTGTCTTCGACTGCCACCACTGCGCCAGTCACTTACTCTGCAAACCATAAATTTGTAACTGCCATTTTAAAATGATCGAGACTCATAACAAAAATGTGGGAATGTATATCTATTAAAATAAATTTCCAAGGGAATGAATGCTATCCCTTTAGCAACAACTTCCTCCATTAAGTATATTATAAAAGATAGAGGTGTATATCATCTGGGTAGATGTCCTTCCTTCGAGAAGATGAGAGTTTCCTCGTTGACACACATGCATGCTGGTTCTTGTGCATTTTCTACTTTGTTACTTTCAATTTCCATGGATCCACCCTTTTCTACTTCATTATGATGGAAAATGAGATTGAATATTATCAATTTTGTGAGTATGGAAATTTGACAAAGATGTACATTATGTACTAGGATTTGAGTGTTCCATAAGTGGAGAAATTAATCATGTTAGCTTAGTTTTAGAAACTTGAGAAATTAAGATATTTATTGCTGTTCTTTACCTAAAAATTGCCCATACTTACTTCTTGTTGTTGGTTGAGGCTAAATCAAGGATGCTGCTACAAGTAGTATTCCCACATGATACCTAGGCCCAATCTTAATGTTGTTAGGAGGGTTGAGACATGGTTAAAACATACCCAAAACTATCTAGAATGCCCATAAATGATAGGAAAAAACCCAACATGGAGTGTTGCTACAAGAATTAAGCTGCTTACTGCCTAGAATCCAAAATAAATAGGTTTTACTTATGTTTCCTTCCACAAACTCACAATGTGCCTAGATTTACCCAAAGATGCCTCTCAGTGTTGTCCAAGGGCCATAATATAGCTAATTGCTACTAATTGAGCACTTAGTATGTGAGGCGAAATTTACTTAGTGAGAGAGTGTTCCATGGAAGAGAATCTTAATGATGGGTGTTTTTATCTTGTAGCGCTTTTTCATTACTTTTGACATGCGGACAAGTATGGCACATTTAATTGGAGATGCATTGCTAGGAGGGAACACATGTTGCATGAAAATAGTTGCAGTGGATGAGTTTTCACATGTGAGAATGTGCATACCCACCTTGGAACATGTAAGAAACTCTACTTGGTTTGTTGCTTGGAGAAGCGCACTCAGTGGAAATGGTTATGTAACCATCTAATTTCTTAACAATTAGATTCGAAAAGAGCACCACTTAAGTGTGATATTGAGGGATTTGTGTTTGGAGTGGTTAGGGTGCTTGGCACATGTGAATTTGTGCCTTCCTGACCTTGGGTGCACAATTTGAGGAAGGGTGTTATACTCAGGGTTGGAATGGAGTTTGTTTGAAATAATATTATCTTGGCACATGTGGCATGCCCTACTCAGATTTCTTCTTGGAGAAGTGTTCTTTACAAAAATGGCATGGGCATGATTAAGGTTAAATTAGCAGTAAATAACATATATGGGAAGTTTTCCATGTAACAACAGTAAAAAAATAGCCCTAATCTCACAAGATATTATGTCTGTTGTTTGGAGGTTTGAGACATGGTAAAAAATACCCATAACTATCTAGAATGCCCATAAATGATAGGAAACATCCCAACCTAGAGTGCTGCTACAAGAATTAAGTTGCTTGCTGCCTGAATTTTGGAATAAACAGGTTTTACTTATGTTTCAACTTGTTGATTCCTGGAAAAATCTCAGGAACTGATAGTAGGGATTCTCCCCGATAAACAATCCCAATTAGATCGTCCACCATTTGGCGTGGGGAATCCGTCTGGTTAACGGTCTGATTACAATAGATTAAGTTGTTTAAATCTTTACTAGTTATGGACCGGTCCACTATTTATGTAATTTTATTTTTAAAGATGAGATGCAAGTGCCTAAACTAAATCCATATAATTGATAAGAAAAAACCTCGCAAGTGATGCACAGGTTCTTACCTCTCATATTATCATTCCTGCCTTCTCAATTATTCTTCTAAATCTAAGACTAAGCTAAAATATTCTAATTTACTCTATCCCCGTGGGGAGCAAATTTAAAATGAGAGCACTGTACTGTAACTATTCATATTAATCTCACATGTATCTGTTTCAATTTCATATGCATATTTACAACTGAAATAATATCAAAGGTAGCTTAGATATAATAAAATATTCATTGCTCATTTCATACAGAGACATTTATATGGAAAGAAAAATCAACTCATAACCAAAGAATTAGTTCCAAGAAATTAGAGCAATCTCTTTGTATAATGTACAGAACCAACTCCACATGATGCATTCCACACATCCCAAGCAAATTTCTGTGCATGCCTTTGTTCCAGCAAATTGATCTTTCTTATTAGAAAAGAAATAGTTCTTTTACAAAATGGTCTAGCCTCTCTTATGCCAGCCAAAAGTCCCTTCTACTCTACCCTCTGTCTCTATTTATATTACAATTACAATTTGTCATCTAGTGACTCTTCGACTTCCCTAACCCTAGGGATTCCAAAAAATAATCTTCTAGTGCTTTACATTAGGAAAATGACAAAATCTACAAAAGATAAAAATTTCAGGTGGGTCCCGCCAAGATGGAAACATATTCTCCCCATGCGTTGGCTTCTTCTGCAATAGTTTTGTAGTTTATTGGCTTTAGAATTTGCACGTTCACTCTACTCCTGTGATAGCTTTAGTATCCTCAAAATCAATTTCCATCCTGGAGATGATCTCCACATCTGAGTCTGGTTCGCTTTTCCTTTCCTTCTTCTTACCACCTTTTTTAGGAATTGTGTGAATTTGTTGGTTTCAAGTATGTTCTTCGGAAAGTAATAATGTTTGGTGAAAATAGAACCTACGGCATGAGTATAGTGAGAAGTATCTTAGTAATACCGCAAATATTCTTAATAATGAAATAAATAAACATACATTATTGCACCGAAGTATCCTATAATGAAAAGAAAAGCTGCTACATGTGTGCATCACCGTTCCTCAAAATTGGAGAGTGCAATCATTGTCTGGTGTTAGAAATGAGAGAAAAAACCATATTAACCAGTGCATTGCTAGCTACTCAAAATGCGATGGCTCTAGATGTCTCTTGTTGGTTGGATGCTCTTAGAATGACGTTTCGTGGAATAGAAAACAAACAACCACACCCGTTTATATAGAAAAATAACAAAATGTGTCATTAATGCGGTTGCTGGGAGACTTAATACGACAGTTGGAGAATTAAACGCGGTGGGTGCCAAATCGCTGTTCGACATGATGCACTTTTGGTCACAACAACAAGCTTTGTGATGTCGACAGTATTGACGCATAATTTTAAGTTAGCCCAATCGCTTTAGTGATACTGTTTATGTTATGCCAATAATGTTGGCATCCTTATCCCAATTTCTCCAATCCCAGGATGTGCGACTGCTTCAGCAAGTTTCAAGATTTGTGCTTCGGAGAAAACTCACAAGTCTTCTCTGGAATTTTTGGTGTGAGACTCTGAGTAGACCTGAAACTTTGCATCCGATAAGAATCCCTAGCACCTTCGACTGCATCAGTGGAAACTCATGAGTTTCGTCTGAGATTTTGTCGTTGTTCCGTATATTGGCCAATTTTCTTTGACTACAATCGTATCGGCTGAAAACATCGAATTACTCCGAAAATATCAACAACTTTTAATATCGACCCCATTCACTGATCTCTCCAATCGTTTCAGCAGTGATTCATGAGTCACCCTGACAGCGTCAACGAGTTTCGTTGAGTTTATGCCGAAAATGTGTTTTAACAAAACTTATTTTGTCCAAGCCGACCATGTCAGAGAGACTGGATAAGTTCCTCCGACACATCAGAGAAACTAGAAAATATGTTCCGATATGTCGATGCAAAATCGTGAGTTTAACTTAGCCAAAACTTCTTTGTTCAACTTTTGGGAAAAAACTAAGTGTTTAGGATGGACTTCCTGCTGTAATCACCCAGACCACTTAGGTTACCAATAATACACACATAGAATCATATAAACATACAAATACAAGAGACAAGAATGGAATCTAGAATAACAATTATATTACTTGAAATACATGTGGGTCCATACACACATAAAACCAAACCAAGTTTGTATCTGGCTCAACATCCTATATATATAATTACAAAACAATTATACATAACTAATTGCTGTTTTGGTCAACTGACATGACCTTTGAGGCCGACCTAATCTCTAATTAGTCGGATAACTAGTCTAGTTGGCTCACTGACTAGCTCCTCCAACATCTCCCCCAGGAAAAAAATCTTTCTTTGTCCCGAAGAAATAGGAGAGGTAACCAAAATGTAATGTTTGCATAGTTCTTATGCTTGCTTTGTCCTTATGGGCTGTGCTATATGATAGAAGGTTGTTCTGTACACATACTTCCATAATGGCTTCTGCTGTAATGGAAAGTTGGTGCTGAAATTATGTCCAACTGCGAAGGGATTTTTGGATGTTGATAGTCAAGGTCGTAATACTCGACAACGTTGACATCTTCTCCTGAATTGAGAGATCTATAATATTATTCATGTCGGGCCCCAAAAATTTAGCCTTTTCTTTTGCTGTGTCTATTAGTCTTTTCATTTGGGGACAGATCGTATCTAGTGTGTTAATGCCGGGGAGTGCCTGGTTGATCCACCGATGAGCTTGTTTCTCTAGCTTCTCTGGCTTTGTTGTCTCCAGTACAATATGGTTTTGTACTGTTCTCCTCATTTCTTCCTCAAGACCTTGTTTATTTTCTAGTGTCTTGATATGTTCACGGGTCTCTCAAGTCTGTTGAAATACTTGGCCATAGTGGGTATACCGGCTGCGTAGTACTTGTTCTATAGTAGAAGACTCCTCCAAATGTTCTTGCAGTACCTTGTGTGTTTATGAAAATGTTGTGTATTGCTGTCTTAATAATACAAAAGTATCTTCTCTTTGTTCCTCTTTCTTGGCCTGCAACTGTGCCTGAAGGGTCGACACGATATTTTCAAAAAACTGGTATGCCTTCTCAAGTGGTTTGTCAGTGTCGGTCTCTGTTGGTCCTAGTACAACTGTCTGTGTCAATTCCTTGCATTTGGTCAAGAAATCAATTTGTTCTTCCTTAAGTTTGTCAATTTGTTCCTATCTTTTCTGGCTTCTTACTATGGATTATTTAATAAGAGCTTCTAGTAGTTGTTTTACTTATCCATCTTTTAGTTTGGGTGTGTCTATTGCAGTAGTTGACCCTAGCCGATGGAGGTTGATCAAGGTTGGTGTTTGTTGTGTTTGGTGGTGTTCTTTTTTCTTTCTCTTTTTGCTTTTATGTTTATACTGATCCACCACTACTCCTGCTGGTACTGCTCCTGGCTGTTGTTGCTCTGTTTGTTGCACTGTCTGTTGTTCTACAGTCGATTGATCTTCAGTCAGCTAGTATTTGGTTGTGTCAAGGTTTACGGACTGTACTTCTTGGGTAGGGTTTGTAGCTAGCTGGGCCGTTCCGGGTGGTGAAGATGTTGTCTTTGGGTTTGGTGGGGGTGTATGAGATGGTGAGTGGTCTGGGGTTAATGGAGTGGTCGGGAGGCCATTTGTCGATATGGGTTTCTCTACTTTTGGTTGTGAGTCGACGGGGTCATCGGTTTCTCCAGAGTCAAAGGGGGTGTTTAGTTCTTGGCTTTGTGCTAGTACAACACCCTGATCGTCGTCATCAAGGTATTCTTCCTCTAGTTCATTAATTGGTTGGGGATGGTTTGTAATAGATGGTATGAAGGATGATGTGTGGGATGCGATAATTTGGGATGTTTTGATGGGTTTTCTATGGAAGGAAGATTGGATCACTCCTACAACTCTTTCTTCTTCTGGGGATGTTTGTTGTGGGTGGTTGGGTTGCTGAGTGCGAGGTCGACGTGCTGAGCTTGACTCGGTAAGTGTATGGATGGTATTGATTTGATGGGCAGTGCAAAATATGCCGGATATTCTGTTGATAAAGTGCTAGAGGTCAATATCTCTATCAAATTTTTCTTTGAGTGTCTCCAACATTGCATTTTTGCAGAGGTCTGCTGTACTGACCATGGCTGAATTTGGTATATTTTCCTCTACTATTTTGGTTGGAAATGGGGGTGGGGGAGTAGAAACTAAATTAATTTCTTCGACTTCAGGGGGTTTTGTAAGTTTTACCTTCCTGGATTTGTCTTTCCTTTCTTCTTTTGCTACGAAGCATTTAATTTTTTTTTCGACATATATCTTATTTTTCATGGCATCCTCTAAGATGTCGATTGCACAAGCAAGTAATTCGTCCTCATCCTCTGATTCTTCTGGGAGGATAAGCTTGCACTTTCCTCTCCTTTTTGCTGAACTATCTTGATTTTTTCGAGACTTGGCGATTTATTTGGCTAGCTGTCGGAGGTTCTGCTTCGACATGTCATACTCTGGTTGATCTGTTTGTGTCTCTTCCTCCTCCTGCTTTTGAGTCGACACTATCGCTTGTTGTAGTTGTGGTACTGTTACTAGCTGAAGAGTGTTGGTATCCCCTATCAACATGTTTTCCAACATGAAGGTACTTACATGAAGATGAAATTCATAATATTCTTCTTTTGCTTGGTCTGTAAGGGGTTCGACAATATGATCATAAGTTTTCTTTGCCCCCACTGGTATCGACACTTTGGTGTTCGACTATCGTGTTAACTCTGTGAAAATTTCCTTGACTAATGGGTAATAGATGAGGGGTTTGGATTTTTCTTTATCTCCCTACATATACCAAACAGTAGTATAGTTGAGCTCCAACTGAATGTGTGCTGAAGGGGGTAGACATATTCGGATGTTTTGAGGCAACCTCCATTTGGCTGTTTGAATTTTTATATTTTGAAACCAATTTTCCAACAATACCTTGCTATATTCTAGTTCTTTTGGAGTTTCGACCATTGAAAATGGCTTAAAACGCCACATGTGAAACCTGCAATGTTCTAGGAACTGCGGATGTCCTACTGGACATAGATGGTACATGGCTATCCATATTATTATTGATGGAAACTTGATTATTGCACCTGTTTCTTGACATTTTTCACAAATGGGTTTGATCATGTCGGCCACATAGGGATCCCAACAGTATATTTTCCCTGATGCCGCTATAGTGTTGACTACTTCCAACATCTTGAGTTTCAGATCACACCCTCGACCTGTGACGATTAGACTTGTAGATAAAATCTTAGCGACTATTTTGGGTGTGGTATCTTGTATTTCTCCAACCATCAGGCCTTTGGAGTTCTTCCCTATCGATGTTCATGTTAGCCTTTCGACTAACCCGTCTTTTATACCCATAGGAACGAGGTCACCTTTGTTAGATAGCCTGGTAAGCTTATAAATGACTTCACCATATATCTCTACTGGTTTGTCAAAATACAACTTGCCATTTTGGTACCAATTGATGATAAATTTGGCGATAGTTTCTTTTGTCCCGCCAAAGTTCGCCATGAGGGGTGCGTTCATGTAGTTCATGATAGTGCTATGGTTTATTTTCAAGCCTTCCTCTGTCACTTTTGTATTCTCATAGGCCCAGCTCTTGATCTCTTCCCAAGTCTGTGCCCATGAATTTTCATATAATTTTTCCCTTTTTATGTTTCCCAGTCTCTTTACTAATAGAGTTACAACAGACTCCAACTCTTTTTCCTTGGAAGTTGCGACCCTGGTTTTCTTTGGATTCATCTTGTCGGTTTCTAGCTCGGCTTTCTTCACAGGTAATTTTCTCTCGGGGTTTTGATAAATTTGTCGCTCTAGTTATTCATGGAGTGGTATGAAATCTTCATCTAACATAGTATTTATAGGTGGAGCAGATGGTGATCTTATCGATGGAGGTATTAATGGCGAAATTGATGGCAAAGGATGCTCTATTGAAGGCTCGTTTAAT